>JAGUQC010000004.1:856358-1044316 GCA_018408605.1 Aspergillus unguis
ATTTCCAGGATGTACAGCATTGCTTGGTGTCACTAATGTATTTTGATAACCTGACTCCAGCTCGGGTCCGTCGAATAAAAGGAAGTCCTCGAAATTCATTGGTATGGGGTGCTCGTCAAAACCGGCCATAAGAGTGTCGAGATCGATGTTCGCTAAAGTAGCATTAAGCGGTTAGTTTCCATTAACGCCAATATGGTCGCGGAATCGACTGCAGAACGGGCAACACCGTGTAGCTCACCAATCTCCTGACCTAACCAATATTGATAACCGTACAAATATCTCGCCTTATAGATCCTATTCAGAATATCAAATATTTGATCCTTATCCAACGACCGTAATATGTCTAAATCTTCCCCAAGACCCTGAGCAAGCTAGAGAAATGAGTGGCTGGAATCAGCAACCCTTGTAAGTCAATAACATACCTCACCGAGCTCTTCAGCCGTTAGGATCGCGGGGCCGAGCGGAGTGTCATCAGAATAGGATTGCTATCGCAGTAAGATGGATTATTATTCGTCTAGCGAGAGGAACTTCCCTATACTTACCTTGAATGCCAAACAAAGATAAAACACTTGCGCAGGAGAGTCCGTGGATAGGTCTTGTTTGGATACGCGATCGGAACCCCTCCACAGCATGTGTAACTGAGTCAATCCCAGCCCATCAATAATCTCCCATACCTCATTATTCTGCTGGATTCCCACTCCGCCCAATATTTTAACCCGTCTTCCAATTCGGAGACCGAGCTGGAAAGGAGTCAGCAGCCGACCGTGAAGATAATCCAGGGGTCCTACCTCAGCACGCTGGCCCTTTGAGAGATTCCGATGAAAGCGCAGACCATTCCTGCATAAGGGATGTTTCTATTGGGAAATTGTGAGCTAATGAAGAACGCAGAAGGCCGAACCTACAAAGCAGAGCACGGCTTTGTTTATTGTCATAACGCAAAAGGAATCGAGATGTACTAGAAGAAACGGCTTGAAGACGACTATAAAGAGAGTGGTGAAGGCGTTGCCCAAAATGAAACCAAATTGGCTGGTGGATGGAAAACATTGAGGAAGATAAGGAGGGAGCGACCATTTTTATCAAGGAAAACCTGCCTTTCAGAAAACAAAAGGGAGAGGAAAAGAGAGTGCTCAGGGAGCGAAACTTGAGGGTTGAGTTGAACACCTCAAGAGAGCAGGCCATCCCCGCGACTCCAGAAGGTGTCGCACCTGAGCATTGGAAAGATACGAGCCGTAAGTTATCCTTGAAAATATTGTGTAAGGTTACAATACAAAGAGTTCCAGACCCTTCCATTGATTAGGTACCGTAATAATTCCAAATCTTGAATGTTGTGGAGCGTAAGAATTCGACTCTAGAGCCCATTGTGACCCCCACTTAACCTCGATGATCTTTCCAATTCAGACAAAAGAAATTGAAATTTTCTGTAAGTTACTTGAACCGTTTCATAAATTACGGTGATGACGACACCAACCTGAGGAGAGTCTGTGTTAGTAGGCTGGACCTCGCTCTTGGCAGGCACCGACTCCTCGTCCCAATACAAAGAACCGCTTCATTGTATCACTTGCATCGTTACCAGTGACGACCACCCAGGGCGGCCCAGATCTCCTGCATAACCTCGTCTTGCTCTACGTGACCTAGTCTGCCATCGGCTGGTACTCCAGTTCCGAAAGCTTGACACGTTGATGAAGGTATTCTCGCACGATCTCCCGTAACTTGTATCGAATCGAATCCGTCGCGGAGACTTAGGTAGCCTGATCAGCAAAGCCTCGACATGGTGGGTGGAGGCAAACCTACCCATGACAAGCAATTGTCCTTGCTCATCTCGAATATTAGGCAGTCTCTCAATCAATTTCCCAGACGCCTCCTCCGAGATTAGACTTTCAAAGTGCGGCCTACCCTGGTAAAGACAAGCCCTTTGATGCTTCCCAAAGGGTAGTTTATCCTGCATGAGGCCATGTTCGACATATATGGAGATGTTGAGTATCTAAGCATCCAATAATCAGCCACATTAGGCTCGCAGGGTGAATCGGTGATACAAACATAGCCATCATCCATAATGTCGTCTTCAAGAAGTTGGTTCAACAGATCCTGGGCCGAGATGGCCACATCTGCTTTGTCAGCGGCGCCCTGAATTATGATTGCGTCGGAACTCACCAATAGACACAACCTGCCAGACCAAATGCAGACGACGAACCTGGGAAGTGCAGGTATTATAACCGTAGATCATTTTCTTGAGATAGGGGATCGTGGCCGCAATCCCAGAACCACTGGCCACGACCGTAGCGCTCTCGCAATGACTAACATCCTCGCTAATCCCGTGCGGACCAGAGAATAAGGCCAAGAACGAGACCGAGCTCTCTGGAACCGCTTGGACATGGGAGAGGAAGTCTTTAGAGAGACCTCGGCGTGGTTGCACCAGAAGATCCAAGGTTAGCTGCTTCCCCCGGGACCATGACGTGACCATAAAGGGATGCGTCTGTGTGCATGCCCATAGACTGACCCCCGGAATCCAAACGTTGATATACTGACCTGCCTCCACTTTGAGCGGTCGGGGTAAGGCCAAACGGATCTTGATGGCGGCCCCGGAGGCTTCCTCACTGTTCGCCTTTGTAGATTCGCGAGATGCGTATGACATGACGGCTCTTGGGGCGCCGTGACCCGCGAACAGACCGTTTCCGTAGAGAAAAATAAGTAGAGTTACAACTAGATTCAACCCGCAAAGTGCCAGAGCAATGGTAAGGTAAACTCCAGGGGCACGGTTTCTTAATGGGAGATGGCGCCATACGCCGTAGACAAAAAGCCCCGTGAGGCACTGATGGCCCCGGAGAAAGACTTCGTATGACCAGCGTCGAAACCACGGAAGAGATAGGAGAGCTAAAATCCCTAAAGAGGCAGCACCCTACCAATATTAGCATGGAGATAATCCTATAGACTTTAGGGCATACAATCGTAGTATACAGGTTTTGTGACTCAGAAAGAAGAAACCGGGGTCTCTCTGCAATAGCCAAAACAACATGGACAGAGAGTAAAACAACACCCATCCAACTGGTCGCGCCGTGAACCTTTTGGCACGTCCGTAAATATATACCCAGGATGTCAGCTAAGGAGCTGGCATGGATTGTTGATAGGGGGAAGATGAAGTTGATGAGGGCCAGGGTCCCTGCACGACGACCAGCACCGGCTAGTGTCCTGGCCCGAAACAAGACCAGAAAGACATTGATTGCAACGTAGGATATAAAAAGACAAACATTGGCCCACGTCCAAGGACCAAAGAGTCGGCGGCGAGGAACAAGAACACGGAGAGTAAAATGGCGCGATAGAGGAATGGTTAACAAATGCGTGCGGTGGGAGAGAGACACCATAATCTTGATAAGGAAAAGTAAAATAAGGACGCCGCCAGCGGCAATCGCATAAATAACCAAGGCATCCATAGTACTCGAGTGAAAGAAATAAACGAGAGACAGACTCGTGACATCGGGCCGCCTTGAACAGTGAACTTTATAGTGTCTCAAGGGATGTCGCTGGGGAAGAAACTCGCTGCAGAGAAAGGTCACTGGGGAGATTTACATTTCGGTTTAAGCCATCCGCGTTGAGATAAGCTCCCTGCGGAATGCTCCAAAACCTACTTAATGAGCGTTTGTCTGGTGTTTAGACGATCTGTCTCCACGAAAACCGCTGAACGACGGACAACTACGCACCATGGCCCAGAAGTCACCCAGAGTGACGAAACGTCGTTTAGAAACCGCTCAAGCAAAATCCCAACAGCTCTACAAGCGGAGGAAAGGCATATTCAAGAAAGCGGCAGAATTCAGTCTCGAATGTGAATCGGACATTTTAGTTGCTGTTCGAATTCGAAAAACTGGTCAGATATATATCTTCGATTCATCGGCGCGGGCGGACTGGATCAGCATAATTTCAGACTTAGTACGTTGAATTCAGTCCTCCCTATACTCATACTGTAGTAACAGAGCCAGGAGGGATGTTTTCCGAGTCCAATCCAGTTGACCTTGGGGGACATTTTCCCTGATTGTGATGGATGTCCCCTGCTTTGCCAAAAAGGAGACTCTGGGGTTGAGTCAGGAAAGAGCACTCTATAGACATAATGTTTGACCTGCCCCTTGTATTCGGGGTCATACTATCGAGCAAAGGAAATAGCTTCATATGAAATAGAAATTCTTCTTCCACAGACCGGTGGAGAATGGCTCTTGTTCCACGTTTCGTTATCGCCAAACAACCTTTGATTGTACTCCAGAACGGACGCCTAACCAAATTTATACAAGTGTATCACGGGTAATCCGCTAAAGGGAGGCTGAGTGGCTGGAGTCGGTTAATGATAAATCCGATATTATTCCCCAACAAGCCTTGAAATTAGACCGCAATCACAACAACGGGGAACCGTTTTGCACGTCGCTGGACAATGGGGTTAGCTTAGGTGATTGTAAGTTCGCAGCCTTCCTAATCAGTTCGGCTAGGAAGTTTGCCACGGATACGCAGCATTTTATCTAAAAAATAGCCAGCAAAGGTTCTTGTGGGCTCTTTACGTTTACCAGTAGGCGAGGTGAGGTTTCTCGGATTCCACCTCTGCGGAGATGACGGTCGGATCATCAGGATGAGAAGGGTTGGGTTTTCCATGAGACTGTGTCGGGGTACACCGAGATTGTACGCGTGGAAAATGCTATTGAATATCACTAGACACAGTCGCTAGACCAATCTCGCAAGGCAAGCTGGCTGAACTCGAATTATAAGCCCATGTGAAACTGAAGCTGAAGCGCAACTTCAGTATGACCCCATTGCCTAGCGACCATGAGAGGACTTTGCTTTGCCTCATCTTCAATGTCAATTTGAATGCGGTGATCCGTAAGCAGCAGTGACACCATCGCGCAGTTCCCATCCGATGCCGCCCACCAAAGTGCTGTGCGACCTTTATTATCAATGCTGTTGACCTCAACCCGACAGTGCTGAAGGAGTCCGTCCACCACGCTAAGAGAGCCTCTGCGTACCGCCATTAACAATGCTGTTTCTCCTCGATTGTTTCTTCTATTGACGTCTAGTCTCTCGCCCTCAGCAAGAAGCAACAACGTGATTTCCGCATGGCGCTTTTCAATAGAGAATAGCAGCGGCGGCTCGTAGCTACCCCACCCATGGTTAAGATCAACTTTTGGATGCTGGAGCAACTTGCGAACCACATTAACCCGACCATATTTTATAGCAAGCCACAGTATAGGGTCCTCATAGATACCTATAGGATTAACTCGTATATCTGGTCTAGTAAGAAGCAGATCAACGATGGTTAGGTCTCTACTCTCAACTGCCCAGCTGAGTGCTGTTCGGTTCTGGTGATCAGTGATGTTTGGATCAAGCTGTCTCGTCCCAATAAGCGACCTTAGAACGGGCATGCTTGGCCTCTGAACAGCGTGGTGAAGGGATGTCGACCGGTCTCGGCCGAGCACGTGAAAGTCGACAATAGCATTGACATCCACCTCAGGCAAAGAAAGCAACTGAGTGGCTACTTCTTCATGCCCACGTCGAGTTGCTAACCATAGAGCTGTCGCCCCGCCCTTGTCACGTCGGTTGATATCTGCCTCTGGCATGGCAACAAGCTCTTTCAGTATGGCTGTGTGGCCTTTTTTCGCCGCGAGGTGCAGCGCGGTCGCTCCATAACGATCTTGTGCATTGACATCTATATCCTGATGGCCGAGCAGCACCTTCACCGCCTCTAAGTCCCCCTCCCTGGCCACTAAATGCAACGGAGCTCGGCCATTGTTATTCCTGACATTCGCATTGAATCCATGGTCGAGCAATAGCTGAACTATTCCATAATATCGTCTCTCAGTGGCAAGGAAAAGCGACTTGGCCTGATGCTCACTTTGTTCGGAGTGAGCTGACGAACTAACTCTGTTTGATTGTTCCAAGATGGTCTGGGCCATAACTTCGTGTCCTCGAACTATTGCCTTGTCAAGAGGTGTCTCCCCTGTATTGTCCGCCGCGTTCGCATCAGCTCCCTTTTGCAGCAACATGCTTGCCATTGACAGTCGATCTTGACTTGCAGCATAATGGAGTGCGGTTTTTCCTTTGCGGTCTCGATATTCGATCTTGATAGTCTCCTCGGATAACAGAATCTTCACGATCTCCTCTCTGTCAAAATGTATAGCCAGCCTTAAAAGTGACCAGCCCCGCGTGTCTCTCATGTTGATATCAGCTTTACCTGTGGCTATCAGGCGCTCGGTGACCTGTTTATGTCCATTGCTTGCAGCTGCAGCCAGGGGTGTAAGTCCACATATTGAAGTTCGACCATCAATCTTAATGTGTTCCCTGGCGAGAAGCTGATCAACAATACACGAGTATCCCCTGTCGGCTGCGTGCCACAGCGCAGCCCGCCCCATGTTGTCACAGAAGTTAATGGAAGCCCTCGCCCAAAGAAGGATCTTAACGACCGATTCCGATCCATGAATTGCTGCAGATATAAGCGGTGTTCTATTCTCATGGACTGCGTCGACGGCTTCTGGGCACAGGCAGAGAATAGTATGAGCCAACTTGGTTTGTCCCTTCTCAGCCGACCAATGCAAAGCAGAGCTGTTTTGGTGTCTGACATTGAATCTGTATAGGGCTTGAAGAACGACTTCAAGTATACTTTGGCTGGTCCTTGCTAGCGCAAGAATATCCCTAGCCAAGTCGAGATTTTCTACTATGCAGAGGACTAACTCTGTTGGTAGATCGAGAAGATGCATCTACCGCAGTCAGTTTTTATCACGACGGATTGTCTTCGCTAGACAAGAGACAAGGAAATTACGTACGCTGATATCAGACCTCTTGCAATGTACGATCAAGATTGGGATGAAGCGATGAATGCTTCTGGGTCCTAGTGAGCGATTTATCTTGGAGAGGATATTACAACAAAGCAGGTCCTACCGCATACTGATCCCCTCTTGACCTCGACCTCTGGCCGCCTCCCTACTGGAATCGTGACGGCATATGCACGATGTTTTGGCTGCTCCACTCTTGCCATATTATGGTGTATTGAAAGACTCCGTAACAATGGCCCGTACGACGGAAAGGAGGGACTTGCGGCGACCCCTCGCGCTGGGGTCTCGCTACTCCTAATCCAACGCCTTCACCTGCGGAGACCGATCTCATCCAGAACCTGGACTCCTTTGCCATCGCGTGGGCTAGTTACTAGAGCCCCTTCATGAAGTTGAAGCTAATATCTATTCAAGGGGCGAAAGCGAGTGAGTATCTATACCGTATAGTTTCAGAACACCAAGATCTGTCAAGTGTGGATCATTTATGGGCCGGCCTCCCCGCAGAGCGTGACCCCAAAGTGAGTATAAATAGGTGGACTACATAGACGATCTTCCGTTCAAAGTTCCAGATGTCACCTGGCCTCCTTGTTTGTTTTTTTCCCCCCTCACCCGCCATCTCGAAGTCTCCGAGAGCCTGGTACGTTTTTCGACCGCACATTATGTGTCAAACAAACATTGTAAGTGAATGCTTTGCACTTTCCTATGGTCTACTAATTAGCATAGCAGGAGGCTGAGGTCTCTCTGCCTAGGCACTTCCTGCATGACCCGGCGCGATTAACAATCAAGACCTTCGTTGGAAGATCCCTGAACCCTTACAACATCACACCAATCCATTCGTTGCTCGATGGATTCGCCAATTCCGTTCAGATCGAACTTTCAGATAAAGACCTCCTCATGCTGTCGCTTGTCTATTGGCACTTTGATGCGTCTACCCACGAACCCTCTCTGGAAACTCGGCATCGCTTCCTACAGTCTTTCGACGATTTAGACGAATTCAAGGCAATGTGCGACGTTCTTTGCGATCTTTACAACGATAGAGTGAGGGAGGAAATAACAGAAGTCTTTTTTATGGAGGAGCTTTGGGGGCTGATATCTGATATCGAGTCACTTTTCTGGTGTTGTCTCCAACGTCTATCAGAGCGTGCTTCCCCCTAGATTCAAGAACTTCCAGAAAAACTTTTTGGTGTTATAATTTTAAGCCCAAGAGATAAACAAAAGACCTTTACATCCCACTTCGGTTACACTGTCTTTGGCCTTTTAATCGATCCGTGCATGGTTTCCTGGCCATCGGCTAAGCCAGTTGTGCGACTGTTGGCCCGAAGTACGCAATCGATGAGCAGTATTTTTCCGGTCCCATATTAACTGAGCAAACGAGCGTATTAACTTCAAAGAGTGTATCAGCACATCATGGCATCTAGCACAGTGTTAAGTAGATACTCACAGGTTGTGGATTGTCAGGATCAGCTACTGACTGGAGGTATAGATTGACTTTCTTCAAGACCCATTCCCAAGTTCTCAACCACAAAAAAAATGTCAAAGCATTCAGGGTTGTTTAAAACTCTTTCAGCAGGTATAAAGGCGCCGAGAGATACTTGATAGCAGATTAGGAACGCTGAGGCGTCCGTTGTCCTCTTAGCCAGACCGCGATGAGTGTCATCTTCCTGCTCACGGAAGTGGCTGTACAACTTATCGTTGCGTGGAAACCCTCGAAAACAGATGGGGCAAACAACCCGGATTGTGGAATTCTTGATAATCTGTTTCAGGGCGTCGTTCTGTCTCTGCAGGCTCGATGTCGACATGTTGTCCTAGGAAAGCTTGATAGCGAGTCAGAAAGCGGGATGGAGAGGAGCTGTTTCCCAGAAGTATAATAGACTAGATCTGCCTTTTTATGTCTCAAGACGCCTCTGACGACCGGTATTTTGCTATCTTCCTGCTTCTTTTGTAGAATTTGCTATAGGTGGGACTCAGCTTCTCGGTCGATTTTTCCAGATGTATTCCGACCAACAAAATAAACCTAGGAAGAGGAGCTAATGTATTATCCTGCGCATGCAGCGAGTATCCACTTCCTAGCCCTGTCTAAAAATTGACCTCAAGCCTGGCCGTTCACGTTCTTGTCGAGACATAGGCGTTTCTTCTTCATTTCCCAGTCCTCCAAGATGTGCCTTCCCCATTCCGATTGTCTCAACTCCGTCTTAGAAACCATGTAACGCTCAAAATGCAAGCAAGTATATACAAAATCGTATTCCCTGTTCAACTCTCTGACTTCCCGAGAAAAAATCATCATGGTCTGTGTCTCATCGATTGGAAGAGCAACATTCTAGTTCCCTGTCAGTGCGCGAGAGTTGCTCGTAGGATTGGTCACTAACTCGCATATCTTCTAATTCCTGCATTGATATCACACGCGGCTGTGATATATTGTATACGGGCGATGGTGAGCAAGGCGCGAAGGATTCGTTTGCTTCGGGTGATTGTACAATGCAGCAGAGGAAATTGGAAGCAATTACCGTTAAAACACTGATCACATCCATTGTAACTGGAGCGTCCGGATAGATGTTGCTTTCAAATTTAAGAAGATTCAAGGAAAGGGCTGAGCTATCTAGACAAGAATGGGCAGACCATCGCTTTACTGTGTCCTTTATAGGTTTGTGCGGACTCATCTCTTAGCAGCCTCCAGCAGCATATCTTAATTGATTATGTGGGTTTTACTTGGACTTCATTTCTTGTCAATGCCTTCTCTCGTCTTGGTTAATTGTATGTTGGTGACGGGCAAGGCGCAAGGATTTGGTTGGCTCGGTACCATGAACAGGACACTTCGAGTAGCTGGTGTAGATCCAGGCTGAGTGGGCCTGGATCGCCTAACTTCATCTAGAAAGACGAATTTGTCGCACCAGGCCTGGTGAGCCCATATTGTCGCTCCACACAAACAGGTGTTCGTAAGCCTGAGAACCCCAGCCCGACAATTTACGACTCGCAGCACAGAACAAATACTCTCTCGTTGGCCTTGCGCCTCAAATTTCACGGTTACTCAGATCTGCCAGATTGATTTCTTACGCCAAGGTGCCGCATCTATGCTAGGCCTGAAGGAAACAAGAACCATGATCGTTTTAAAGCGAGGAGCTCCAAAGCATTTCCGACCGGAAAGAAATATTTTGTTTAATCTTCCGCAACCCTTTCGTTGATGCTCTGGTGCCTGACCAGAATCAGGTCGGCAGCTGATGTAATCAGTCGGCCCCACCCCTGATGCCCCTCATGAGAGATAATATTCTGAACGTCGACGGAACAAAAAGGGAGGCTGTAACGCTCGCAGTCGAGGAAAGGCTTTTTACCTCTTCGTCTACGTAGCATATCCTTTACACAATTTCTCTATCGCCATTTTTTCACTCTCCATTACGCAAGTATCCCGAATCTCGCGGCCAACTTGGGCAATAAATCTCACATGAACCAAAGCTTTTATCGTCGGTGACTCTAGTTCATCGGGGCACTAGCCGCCATATAATGGCTTTGAATGTAGGTCGAGTCACAGCAGTTTCCTGGTTCCCTAACTAATTGGTACAATTTAAAGCGCGGAGAACGAGCATTGAGCGGAAAAGAAGAATACCTGCCCAGTCACCTATTCTCTAAGACAGATGAAGAGGTTTGGATAATTGGGAGAGGGTCATTGATTACTGTATATGACCCTGATGCGCCTGAGGGGACGCCACCGGTCTGGGAGTGGAACAATGAGACAGAAAATGGAAAATATTGTGTTCCAAAGGGATATAGGATCAGAGTCCTACATGGTTGGGTAAGGATGTCCATTTCGGGACAAGATTGAACTTGTCATTCAGTTGATGCCCCGCCTCCGCGCCTACCCACAAGTTAATGGAGACGTCTTGCGTGGGATCTTTAGGGATTATGGTGGTGAGACAGGCAGTTTTCGATTCTCCCAGAGCCCTTTCAACTTTCCATTGGTGGCTGCTTCGAATGGCTTCTGCGAGTAAGTCGCCTAGGTGAGGGATCAAGTAAACCGGAGCGTTTGAGTACATGTACTGAATTTCTGCAAACCTGTCAGAGATGTCCAGATGTATATAATGATTGACTGCTCCTTTTACCTCTACCCATGCCGGCTTGTGTGTCTTGTTCTTTTGAACGCATTCGTTTTTGAGGTCGCACTTGGTCATCGCCTTGTTCCTTCTGGGAAATCACTGACGATGGTTCAATGTCTGCTGAGTAATTGGAGGGGGTAGTGTGCTGCTGACTCCTGCGTAGAGCAAGGCGTAGCGCGATGTGAGCTTCCTAGTGGTTAGACATTTCACAGTTCTTAGGGAGAAAGAGGTGGACTTACTGGTCAAGAAAGTCTTAAATACCTCCTCTTCCTCTGGGTCAAAATCGCCTAACACGACCTTGTTAATGTCGTCTCTGCAAAGGGGAAGTGATAGCTGGCTCCTTTCTACAAAGCTTGCGACATTCTCCACCAGGTACTCAAAAACTTCCGAAGGCAAATCGATGATCTCTCGGACAGTGTATGAAAGCCCACAGAGTTTCAATGATGAACAGTCGAGGTTACGCAGTTGCTTCTGCTTGGTCGGTTCACGAAAATTGGCCTCAAACACAAATTTGATAAAATGCTTGATCCTTGTAGCTTGCTGATTCGGCAACGGCTTATCATTCGGGTGCTCTCGCAATAGTTTTTCGGTGCATAGAAGCGTCTTCTGGACCGTGAGCTGCGTCTGGAGTTTTGATACGGATTCGAGTAACTTTGAGAAGTCAACTTCGGAAGTTCTCAAGGTCCAAATATCTTTCATAAACTGAACATCATTTGAGATGAGAGATTGAAGTAAATCTCCCAACATTTTTTATTTTGTCTGGCTATGAAGCTTCTTTCCGAGAGGATGGATTCTGGGCAATTCGTGGCTGGGACGGACGGCAGTTCTTTGGCCAGACGAGCAAATTTTGCACTAAAGAGGGGGGAGAATTTCGCTGACCGGGGAATGAAACCTATTTCTAATTTCACTCAGAGGCGTGAAGGAAAATTGTCTGGCGCAGATGGCGTCAGATCGTTCAGATTGGCCATCTACCGTCAGAAGATTTTTTGGGGCAAAGGAAAATACTTTCTCCAATCAAAGTCTTGATGTATATGTTGCCCCGCTCGGGGACGACTTGCCGAGGCGGTCATGCGGTTAGCTTTCAAGAATTGGTTGTGACCGGTGTGAGGTCCTTGCTCCAATTTCCAACAGTTGACTTGCTGTCCAATAGTCCGACCTGGCCTCAAACATGAACTTGTTGTGCACGGTGACTCCTTTTGAAAGGCATCTTAACTCTGCGGATTGGGATGATGGTTTGAGCAAAGTCCGCGTCCGATTTTAGGCTGCCTCTTTCAGCCTTGTCAAACGCTTCTATAAATCCCACCCTTGTCCTTATACAGAGTTCATTCCTGGCATCCACTTTCTACGGAGAGGAGAGTCACAACCTCAGCTCACACCTTTGTTATTTGTCTTGAGTCTCAGCTTAATTTTATGACTATAGACCCACAACTCGCCACGCTACGTTCACCCACGATGTCAGGCATTGATCCTAACGCTCGAAAGGAAGTCAACGACGCACTCACCAGCTCTGGGGGCGCTGCCATCGGACAGATGGTCGACACCGCTAATTCGTCCGTTGAGAAGCGTCGTAGAAACAAAGCAGAGCGAGAGAAACGAGAGGCTGAAGAGAAGGCCGCTAAGGAGAGGGCAGATGCCGCTGTTAGTGCTCGATTTCAGACCTGCAAACCCTTTCTGTACTGACTGTTATTAATAAAAATAGAAGGGCGGCGTGTCTGGCTAAATGGTTTCTTTCTGCAGCGGCACCCCAAATTCCTTTCTCATCCCTTGATTTTCACCCGCAGACTATGTCAGACTTGCTCCAGAGGAGAGGAAGAGCGGTGCTTTGAGTGGGCTGCGATCGATAATCCCCCTTGTCTTCTTAAACTGTGTCTCACGATGCTGGCATTTTCACCTTATCGAGAGTTTCTCTCTCGCAAGCACTACGTGTCTTTCTCGATAGTCATATATATCCCTGTTAAAATAGGTGAAGCTACTGGTAACAGGCTCTGCCCAATCAAGATACTTTGGGGAAACCAAGCCATGGGATCGGTTGTTTCAAAGTCTTGGCAAAATGTTTACTCGTAACTCCGGAGGATGGTGAGGACTACCCCACCAAGAAAGAGTGACGCAGGCACTTAAATCTTCTGCACGGCCGATCATAAAACACTACGGCGCCCTCGTCCACCTTGAATTTCTCTTGACGATTTCAGCAACTCACAAACTCGTGTCCTTCGGTACTGCTTACGTATTAGAGCCTTTTCCGACGTGATGGACACTAACGCGCTTGTCGATCTCGTTCATGGAGTGCAGGGGCAGCTTTGGGTTGACAGAATGAATGAGACCCACATAACTGGCCGTCTCTGCCAGTGGGTGTCAACTTTCCATCCTGACAAACTTCCTTGTCAACTTGACGGTACCTTTCATCATGGTTCATTTAATGCCGGCATGAAGATGATCTTCAGTGATGGCACCGCCTGGATGGTTCGTTTCCCGCGGAAGGGAATGGTCAGTAACAACTACACCGACGAGAAAGTTGCCATGGAGGTGACGGCCCTGAGTATCATCCGCAGCAGGACTACCATTCCCGTGCCGAAAATCCAAGCGTGGGGTACCGCTGCGAGCAACTCTCTTGGTCTAGGCCCGTTCATCATGATGGATTTCATTGATGGAGTGAGCCTTAGCGACCTCCTCCAAGACCCTAATGCCGAGAGCCCTAGCAGAGTCATGAAGGAGGATATCAGTGATCGCGAGATTGAGGTTATCTACAGGCAATTGGCGAATTTCCTTCTTCAGCTTTTCAAGCTTGATTTTGACCGGATTGGCAGCCTGCCATACCCGCAGCCTGAATCACATCGCCATACACTCCCACGGCCACTAACATTCAAGGCACATAGCATTTTGCAAAATGGAGGGGTTGACACTTTTGGTATGCCTTCTCCTATTCTCACCCTCAATACTGTGATGAAATATCTAAGCGAATGATGTCTAGGTGACCGAGCCCGGGGGTTTGCAACCACGACCGATTATTTTCAATATGTCTTTGGGCAGGACTGGGAGCAGCTCATTCACCAGCCGAACTCAGTTGTTGGTTTTTACGATGCTAAAAACAAATTTGTGGCGTTCAAGGTCCTAAAAAGTCTGATACGTGACCTTGTCAACGAAAAGTATGACCATTGCAAGTTTAAACTGATTTGCGATGATCTCGGGTTAGCAAATTTGATTGTCCGTGGTAGGGGGGATTTCACTGTTGTTGGAGTAGTGGATCTCGAGTGGTCTTATATTGGACCCGCCCAGTTGTTTGGCTCGGCACCGTGGTGGCTTCTTCAAGACAGGCCCGTCAACAGCGCATGGGACTGCAGGGGCGATGAGCTGCCCAGGATCGCCACCCGGTACTTCAAATACCTAGAAATTTACATAGGTGTCTTGGAGGAGGAGGAGGCAAAACTGCCAGGACACGAAGACAGGGAGCTATCCAGTCTTGTCAAGTGGTCGCAAGCATCAGGAGCCATGTGGCTGCACATGCTCCTCTCATCTGGCTTTAATGACCATCGGAGTTTTCCTTTTGTACAACTGCGCCGACATTTGGGGGCTGATGAGTGGGCTAGACGTGAGAAAGACTTTGACAACGCAGATGAGCTTGAGGCATTCGCAGAACGGAAGGTGAACGAGTTGGATAAGTACGATGAAGCCTTGGAGAAGATGGAGGAGAAGAAAGAACTCCTGGACAGCGGGAAGATGACAAAGGAGGAATTTATCGCCCTAATAGAGCCGGACTATATGTATAGTCCCTCATCGCTTGTTTGTTGAAGGAAGTAAAGATACTATTGCGCCTGGTCCTGAAGTTTCCTGCAAGTATTCTCCGCATGAAGGCTGTTAAGGAGAGCCCAAATCTCCTAACCTGGCCTGCCTAGTATATTCTTAACCCCAGTCTTCTAATAAAAACTACCAGGGTATTGTCTGCCAAAATTATATTCGATTACCAAATTACTAATAATTATATTACCAAGGAATATCTCTTGATACTCTAGTGGTGGTGGGGTACCTCCGCAAACTCCAATAACTAAAGCAAGCCTGATCCCCGGGTAGCTAACTAGCGGCTGGACGCAACACCTGCTATACTCCCCTTGCCCACTCCAGGTATATAGCACAGGACAATGTCATGCTTGCCAATTTCTCTATTAATGTATGCATTTGTGTTGCCTTGGTATTTACTATAGTATTTTCCAAGCCAATTATAGGTCTTATTAAACAGGGCTTCAACCGCTTCCGCCTCGAGAAGGAGGGCGCGAATAATCGCGATTGCAAAGTCATCGCGGCTTCTTGGTTGCATTTCGCAGCATGGATTATGGAAGGGGTTTGGATTAAGATTTAAGAAGCTTTTCTATCTCAAGCTTTCAACAAAAAGACTTGAAGATGGAGGGAAGGCAGAGCTGAAGTCATGGGGACGCTGAGGCAGTTGCGTTTTAAAGCCTCACCATCTCTACTCACCAACCACAGGGCTGCAATAGCCGCCTGGAGGAGGGACAGCACGAACGGCGACATCGCATCGTTCCTCTGAATCAGACAGTAGGGAATAGTGCTGTAGGCTTTGTGCTCGTTATGAAGGCATGATTGGGTACACAGTATAGGAAATCTCTGGCCTAAATCGAGTCGGGCTGGCGTGGAGAACGGGTCGTCCCTTCCCGCGAGGATTTTACGAAGTGGGTAGAGGTTCCCCCTCTGTTTGACGTGTTTGCAGGAAAGATTCCAGACTATTCTGCAACGTTGAGCTAATCCTAGTCAGGCAACTGTCAGTCAACCCACCAGACTGTATCTTCCTCGACGCTGCGAACTTCAAAACCAGGATATACCTTGCTGTAAGGATTAGCCCCGCTTTGAGGGCTTGACAAATTAACTTGCAATGTTCTGGGTGGGCAGGGCGGTTGTGCAAGGCACTGTAAACCAGTTTTATTTCTAGTTTGTCTTCTCTATTTAATTGCTTTGAGATGCATTTTTCTCACAAATACATGCACATAAGGTCAAAGCTGCGACCGCTTGATTAGGACACAAGCTACGTAGGTGCCTTGGGGACGGCTGAGACTTTACTTTGGTGTTAACCACCTGCTGAATACTGCCTTACTTAAGGGACGGAAGAAACAACCGTCGAGCCACACGTCAGCTTGAGGAGCAACAGGGGCTCCGAGAAGCAGCAGAGCACTGTGAAGAGGAAGAGAGAGTATCTTTGCGTTCGAACAAAACGGTCGATAAAATTTGTCGAAATGATCATCAAGCCCTCCATGAGTGGAGATGATTCAAGAACCTGTGGGTACCATTCCCCGGAAAAACACCTGTGCCGGGAGCCGTGATCCGCTGACCTCACCTAGAGATCGCCCCTCGGCACTTGTCAGTCGTCGTCTCACGAAGCTTCCCCTGTCCAACATTCAATGGCCGACAACAGCTCTCCAGACTACAAAAGTCTCTTTCTGCAGGCAGAGAAGAGGCGGGAGCAGATTGAAG
Organism: Aspergillus unguis; assembly: GCA_018408605.1. Taxonomy (NCBI): domain Eukaryota; kingdom Fungi; phylum Ascomycota; class Eurotiomycetes; order Eurotiales; family Aspergillaceae; genus Aspergillus; species Aspergillus unguis. The sequence continues at coordinate 872,716 of JAGUQC010000004.1, forward strand.
AACGCGCCCGTCGGACAACTTTCCCGGAATTTTTACACCACTGCCACAACCTACTTTCCCGACCTTTGAAAGTCGCAACGCCGTCTCGCTCGACCACCGGGACGATACCCCTCCCTAAGGGCAAACATTGCCCGACACGACTGCGCCCATGGACTGATTGTATCCGTCAACAACAAGCCATCTACGACAGGGTATGCACCTACCTGCAACCTACTGATGAATCCCGAGCACAACTCTTCCCTCCCGTGATTGCGCTTGAAGAGCTTGCTAGGCGTTTCGCTCTTCGGCCTATCAGCAGTGAACAAGGCATCGAGACTTATTAACGGATTGCTGTGGAAGATCATGTGCGCGATATCATCTCAGAGTTGTGCAAGATCCCGGCTGCCCGAGAGGAGTTTATGCTTGGCGATGGTATTTGGTTCGACAACCACATGTCGCTGCTCATCGCTTCTTCGATCATTCAGCATAACAAAAGTACTGTACATCCGTTTTGGCATCAAACGTTCTCATCTGAAAGATGTTCTGGTACTTTCCAATCATCCACTTTAAAGATGTGTTGCTGACAAGGTGCAGCGAAGCTATCCCACCCATCGAGCATTCTATCTTGAGAAGGGATCCAAGCACATATAAGATAGGGTCAAAATTCCTTTGCAGAAAAATAATAAGTGGAGAAAGTATAAGTAGCGTGATCAGTTGGAAAGATATAGATGACGTTTTCTGTCTTGTTGAGGATAGTGAAGTCTCAACATCTGGGCAGCCACTCACGAACCCTTTGCATAAAGCTGGCACATCGTCTGCAGTGTGGCCGATTGGGTCCAACGCAATTTGCAAGGTTAAAACCTGGACTGCCGGGATGGAGATGGAAAGCGACACATTGGCTTTCGTGAAGGCTAATTACCCTCACATTCCAGTTCCCGATGTCATCTACGCGTGGTTGGATGAGAAACTAAGTCGAACGTTCTTAATCTTAAAGCGTGCTCAAGGGATTACACTGGCTCAGGCATGGCCTTCTCTTACATCAGAGAAGAGAGATCATATAGCCAGCACCGTTGCCCAGTATTGCCTTGATCTTGCGAAGATTACTTCCAACAGACTCCAATCGGCAACAGGACATGGAGTTCTTGAACCGTTTTTGAACGTGCGCGCCAAGGAATCTCATCCATCATGGAGACCTCGATTATTAGGACCAATGTCTTCGTCTTCCCATCAAAGATATTTACAGAGGATATCAAAATCTGGCGAATCCCCTACTACTGCCGAATTCTCTTTTTATCACGCGGACCTTGGACCTGCTAATTTGTTGATCTCGGAGGATGGTAAGATTCAAGCAATTCTGGACTGGGAATCAGCTGGATTCTATCCGAAATTCTGGATCTCCTTGAAGCCTTACATGAGCCAAGGGTTCTGCCTCCCGGTTGCTGATGATCGCTACGCTTGGGCAGACCTTCTGATCGCCAAACTTGCGGAAAAGGGATTTGTGCTGGACATGGCATGTGTTGAGTGGTATAAAAGCTTGAATTTGGAATACTTCGATACAGATATGTTCTTGAGTAACTGAGATGGAGGATATTATAACAGAAGGGATTAGAGAAATGCCTTCTGAATAGGGCTATAAAGTGAACTCAAAACTATTTAGAAGCTTGTTCGTTTGATTGTGTCTTCTGCTTATATTTTTTCGGGCGATTAGCTTTTTCGCGCCCTGATAATGCCGTGCTTACACATATAATTATCTTCAGATTCAATCTGCTATACCGTCCTCGTTCTTGAAAGCAGCGGCTGTAGTCCCGATCAAGCCTGGCTGACCATCGGCTCTGCAGCCACCGTCAACGTGGATCTTGATGATGTAAACCATGACGGTGGTGGGTTCAAGTGGCGGCGGGGGTGGAGAGACCGCTTTCTTAAGACCTTGAACGCGTGATCAGGGCTCAGCCAGAAATCGAAGGTTCTTTTTGTGCCGCAATTGGTAGGCAACGACTGCAACTTCGCCTCGAGCGAACTGACCCGATGATTTCTTTGGGAAGATGGAGTTGAGAGGTACAGAGTAGCTCAAGTAGCAGACAAACCATGGTGAAGCGCACAGGTTCTCGTAATCTACAGTTCTCTTGGAAGCGACGTGCTCCTTGTTACTGAGAGACGGACACCCCGTGTTATTGGGTATGCGTGGGAAGCCGTTTTGTCCAAATCGGCTCGACCTGAGACGAGCATTTGTGCAATCGAAGCGATGTCTGACATTCCGTCCATCAGGTCTGCAAAACGAAGAGGGGAGTTGCGCTTGGGGTTCATTGATATGTAGCCGGTCTGTAGGGACGATAGCCCGCTTGGTCCTTGGACTGGGGGGAGGGAAGAGAAAAAACTATCATACAGATAATAGGGATAGTATACCCGCCTTTCAGACCAATGATGACGAGCCTGGGCGATAATCCGAGTCACGCACACGCTTCCTATCTGATTCTTCCAGCGCCTGAAAAGTAGCCTCATCTTCCGAGTTAAGCTTATCGGGAGGGGTTTCGGCCCGACGACGTTTTCGCGTGCCCTTGGGCATTACCTTAACAGACCCTTCACCTTGCTCCTGGCCTTTCTGCCGTGCCTCTGCAAAATCCAGATAGTCACACAAGTCCCTCGCAGATATATTTATTTCTTGGTCCAGATCTGAATATCCCCTAGTTTCATTTTCAGTTGCAAACTCCTTGAGCTTTAACACCAGGGGCGTTGACTCCGTGGGGAGGCCATCGGTTGTACGAAATACCTATATTTTTAGTAAATGAATCATGCGATAGGATAAAAGCACATACTTGTTTGACAGTACATGCTGCAGATAGCTCCTTCACCTTTTCGTCAAAACATGGTCGCCAGATGGAGAATGATGCTTCTTTGCCATGGTATTCTATATCCAGAAAGATCACGGCATTGATGCTGCCATCGGAGTTAAGGATGTAATCATCTGCGATGGCGGGAATTCGTCGACCTTTTTGCGAATAGCAGACCTCAATTATTACCCCGGGATATCGCGCTTTAGAATGTCCGAAGGATGCGTCTGGCTCACGTCGAGCATATAATGTCTTGTCGTCGTAAGAGTCGTAAGGGAGATCTATCCGAGATGAAGCGAAGTAGTTGATATTTTTGGCAAAATCGGCGCCATTTCCCCCCTCCCTCTCGACTAACTCAAGCTGTGATATAATCTTCAGAACTACCTTCGCGCAGAATGTTTCGTGAAGGGGAGTCGGCATGCGGATGGCTAAACGCGATTTCAAGGGCTCATAATCGTACCTGTAATATATCCCGTTAACAAAGCGCGACTAGTCCTGGTAGCCCAACAAACCTACCGAATTTTACTATACTTTAACTGGTTGCTGCCCTTTCCCACTTGGTCCTGTAATTCATTATACTCGTCAGGATCTAGAGTGTACTCCGTCCACGGGTCTTGCTGAAATCCGTGAGAATGCTTATCGAAGATGTTGATGATCTGCGACACGCTTGACGAAGATACTTTAACTGTTGGGGGAGGAGTCAAGGGGCATTGAATGAAGCTGTTAGGAGGCGTGATATCTTTTGCCATATCACTTGAGATCGATGCTGGCGATGAAGTTTCGCATCTCGGTTGTGCAAATCGATGGAGAAGGGTAGATATATTGGTCCATGGGCCTCTTGTCTTGTCTCTGAAACACAAGCCGGATAGGAGTTGCCCAGGAGAGACAGCCTAACTATAATAGGATCGAAATTCCGCTTCCGAGACCACCGTTTTCATAGTGCCACCGCCAATTGTTCAGCCAATCAAAAAAAGCTAGCACATCAAACACAACAATTAGGGCAAACCCAGCAAACCCAGCAAACATGGCCCGTTTGAAGTCGGCCTCGCTCTGCAGGGCTCGGTCGCCCTTCTTCCCACTTCATTCCCAGTAATTCGGTAGTCCACCATTCTGCCTCTCTTATTATTAGAAGCACCAAGGCAAATTCTTGCTGTTAATATCTTGACTGGTTGCTCGGAGTCGGGCATAAAAATATAAGTGCAAGTACCATGGGAGGTTACAGCCTTATAACTTTCTGCTATCATTAATCTGGCATGCTCCTGCGTGGATTCTGCCCATTAACTAGGATGGATTATCCTTACTGTTCTCTTAAAGCACTTCTGCCAGCGCGAAGAGTTGTGGATAAAGAATTAACAGTTTAAGTATCTAAATCCCCTCCAGACCTTTACCCCGAACATCTTTTCTCAAGACAACATTTATTGGTACGACTTTTCTCTCTTCTCCGCAAGGAAGGCCCATCCTTACCGGCATCGATTGATCCTCGAGTTTCGGGACGATAGAGAAGACGTCAACACAAGCTTCCATAAACCAGCTTCACATAGTTTTGATACCTGGAGGACGAGGCACGAGAAGCGGATAGAGGAACTCAAGAAATATTTAATGCCAACCTCCTGAGGATGGATATACTGTGGTTCTACTGTGCTCGGGTGAAAGGTCTTGCTGCTTAATATTACCAGTATCCATTTCAAACCCAGAAAGATGAAGTGGCTACGTGGAGAGAGATGAATGCAGCCTGGTATACATGTAAAGGACCTTGGAGAAAAATGCTCCGGGGATTTAGTATCACAAGAGTTGCCATTGCCAAGGGTTGTTTTAACAGATATAAGATTTCTGCTATAACATATACAGAAAATAACCCCTATTCCACATCCATGAAATAGATACGCAAATATGCGAGACCAGGAAGCCAGATGATGCCAATAAGTTTAGTGAGGCACATATCAAGCGCGAAGTTGGATTCCATGGACCTTCTGGGTATGGTTTTTGAAGTGCATCACGCTGGGGGGAACAAAGTAAACCTCTCTCATGTCACACAATCCACAAGGTTTCAAACTTTTATCAAATGCTGCGAGTTCGAGTCTGTGCATGTTCTCCACATGATCCCAGAGTTTATTGCGTTTACTCTTTTTCTTCTGGCGGTCAATAGGAGGTAAGCTCTTGTCTGACAGGCAGAACGGGCATTGCAAAGGATCATATTTCTCTGCAATGCTGACCGGGGCAGGTTTCTGCATTGTTGTTTCCCACTCCAGGTTTGATGCCACGACATTGCCTTGTTTACCAAGGCGAGGGTTCTCTTTCCGACGCTGCCACCGAACCATGAGGCGGATGAAATCTAACCGACGAACGTGGACCTCCTTATCTGTCTGCGGCGCCGGTGAGTAGCAGAGCAAACGGACTACCTTTTCTCGCTCTGGAATAAAGTAGTTTTTCAGAGTTTGAGGCGAATCCTGTTCTTTGTTTTCTTGATCGCGAAGATCATCCTCATACTGACGATTGAATATTGTCGTGTCGGTATCTCGAAAATGTCTTTTCCGGTTCTTCTCCAGGGCTTCTTCGCGAAGCCTTGTGAGGGTCCGATTCAGATTGGCGTCTGCTTCTTTCTTCTGTATGCCAATTTCCAGTCCCTTATCTTGAGCTTTCTTGACTGTCATTCCGAGTTGACGAATCTGAAAGGTCAGCTGCTGGCATGTCTTGCGCAACCGCCGAATTTCGGGGTGATTACTGAGCTTGCGCGATTGCTCATCAGTTAGGCAGATTGGGGCGGTATTATCTGCCATAAGGGTTGCTGTCCGCATTTCCCTTTGTACCACCTCGTTTGACGCTCGTCTGTGAAATGCAGCTGCGGTGTCGAAGTCAACTTTCTCATTCAGATAATATTTGACTGCATTAGACTCATGATCAGCAATCTGATCACGAACCGAAGCCGGGGCTTGATCTGTTCCAGCAGGTTAGCAAAAGACCTCTACCATGATCATGGAACCATACTATTGATCGCATTTATAACACCACGGCGGACTTCTTTCTGAGTCAGGTTCTCTTTCTGGCCTGCTTTCTTTCCAATCCTCTTAATATAGCGAGCCCAAGTTCTCGCTTTAAGCGGCGTCTTATCAGACGTGCGGTAGCCCTTGTCAGTAAGTTCAGGCTCGCGAAATATAGGCAGATCCAACTTCTTCCCCTTGATCTTCAGCTGAATTCCTTTCCGATGACCAGGGATTGGCACTGTATAAATGTCCGCCTCATCCCGTATATTAGCCTCAAAAATTTTGTCGTCTATACCAAGCGACAAGAGCTGTGATAGTAGGTCAAAGTGAAGATTATCCTCGTGCTCAATAATAAACCTCTTTCTATATCCTAGTCAGCAATATTTCTTAGTAAGAAGTGAATTTTAAGATAGGTTCTTCAGCTCACATTCGCGGCTTTCGGTCTTCCCCCTTGGTATGAATAAGTGTCACAATGGCAGTCAACAGGTGACGACGTTTTGGTATAGGATTGCGGATGATGTAAAATTCAACATGTCTCCAGAGAATAGTGCGAGTTTCCTCATCCCCTGCAAGATAGCCATCATCTGTCACAATGGAATTGTCTGATGTGTAGCCGTCATCATAATCAAGGCCCGGCTCAAAGCCGTCATAGCTCTTTCCTTCCTTCTCACCCCTGGTGCCTGTCTTATAACCTGAATCGCTCAAGAACTCATCGCTCAGGTGCTCGGCTGCACTCAGATCAAGGTTATCCCCGATTGCCATCTCTTCTGCTGAAGGCTCAAATGTGCCATCAGGTCGGGGGTTCACCGCATGCCTTGTATCGAATAGCGAGACAGAGCGACAGCCTGAGATGCTGGATAGGTTGAGTCCCACCATCACGTAGAGTCGCTGCTTCTCGTCCGCGAACACCGATTCACAATGAACGAGGTGTGTAACCTGAAACTCCAAGAGATCAATGGCATCTGCCGTGGGCTTTGGTAATGGAAGCTTCCGCAAGCCCATCTCCTTACTAACTTGATTCCTGTACTACCATCTTCGGTAAGGCTAATGGAGCAAAGATTGGAAGAGCAGATTAACATACATTGATACAGTCACGACGCATATTGGAATCCATCTCCTTACCATTCTTCAGATAATAAAGCCTCTTGAGTGTCCTCCAGTAATTGGCCAGTGTTCCGTCAGCCTTGATAGATCCTTTGAAATTAGCCTTGATCCAGTCAAACCAGGCTTTTACATCCGCAGCGGTAAGGCTCTTCAGGAGTTCGTCAGGGTCAAGCATGGCATCGCGGCAGTAGCTAGTCACCATAAATATTAGCTTCTGTGCATCACGCAAGAGGCGGCTTGATCAGTAGGCATTTACCGATTCCACTTTCCTCGTAATGAGGCAGCAGATATATTTGTATTCGCTGCATACAGGGGTAGCGTCGGTCCATTAGCATGGTGCTGCTCTCGGCGTCTTGCGTAGTAAAGATAGGACTTCCGGTCACGAGCATTCGCCAGTCGTGCGTTTCTTTGTCGAGGGAGACCGGAGTAAGCCATTAAGTGAGAGGAAGGAGCAGAGAATTGACTGATTCAGGAGAAACGCGGAAGTGATGTATAGAGATAGACATGATAGTATTTATACTGTCACCCTTTTGAAATGGTCAGCTAGAATCGCGGCTTCCTATCGCTAAGTCAACTTGCTTCGGCTGGTTACGTTGGTTCCCTGGGTATACTTCGCTGGGGGAAGCGAATGGACCCAGCAAGGTTCGATGTGGGTCAGCAATCCGCAGCGAGTGGGCCTTGGTGAGGCGTAATACGTTTACAGTGCCGCTCTGGTAATTTTCACGCGGTTAAGCGGCGTGCAAGGGTTTCCTATTGAAGTTTAGCTCCCGGGGCCGTGATCGCCCAAAATGGCCATGCGGATCGCCTGTTCAAGCGATGCCGGCCCCTGAAGGTACATTCTATATGTAATAATACAGGTAAATTTTAAAAAAAGGAGTTCTAGGCCTATATTAGAAGTTATAATATCTAATAAGAATAGACAGTAGTCTATATCTATAGCTAGAATACTCCTGCAGAGTAAGTCAGCCTAATCTATATAAATAAAGTGCAGGCCATCCTTTATTATAATAAGGATTTTATCCCTAATAATCTGTAGGGTAAGATACTGCTTAGAGTTATTATTCTTAAGAACATTTCGCCTGTATAAGGTCAGGAAATAATGCCTTATAAGAAATAATATAGTAGGAAACCTAATGTTTTATAACTTTAAATATTAAGGTTAAAGTGCTACTTGACTATTCCTCTAGAGGTTTGCAATATTAAGAACATCTTAAAAATAGCTCTAAAAGTAAAGCCAGTGTATCTGGTTGGCTACACAAGCCTTGGAAAGTTGTATGTTGTCTGGGATCCAGAAACTAATAAAGTTAAGAGGGCCAGGGACCTTATATTTAATAAAGGGTCAGACCCTGAACTATATAGTAACCTAGATAATGACTATAGGTGTTTTAAGCTACTAATTACTCCTAAGAAAGAGATTATTAAACCTGCCTTTAAACCCTTACCTTTAGATAATTTAAATAATAAACTAGCTGGCCTGACAGCTAGCTGCCTTAATATAAAGCCTATTCTATCTTTTCTAATTCCTTATTCTGCTATAGCTCCTTTACTAATCCTTCCCTCCTCTACTTTTACTAATTCTAAAACCTCTATTCTCCTCCTAATAATGACTAGCTATATACAGTACCTTATTAAGGATCTTTCTAGATACTAATATAATATAGCAGTGGAGCTTATAATAAAGAGACTGGTCTAGATAGCTAAGAGTAGTAGAATATATTAAAGGGTTATTAAGCCAGCTATATATAAGCAAGCTATAAACTCTCCAGAGAGAGCCTATTAGTAAGTAGCTATATAAGCAGAGATTAATATACTTATTAAGTATAGGACCTGAAAGCTGGTAAAGCTTCTTAAAGATTATTATACAGTTACAGGTAAATGGGTTTATAAGATTAAAATTAGTGTGGATAACCTTATTTCCTATTTTAAAGCTAGATAGGTTGCCTGCAGCTTTAGCTAGAGGTATAGAGTTAACTATTTTAAAACCTTTACACCTACTGCTAAACCTATTATAATATAACTAGTCTTTACTATTGCAGCTGCTTGGGGCTATAAAGTTATATAGATTAACTTTAAGCTGGTATTCCTATAGGGAGAATTCACTAATAGTAAGATTATTTATATTAAGCAGCTAGAGGGCTTTAAAGATAATATAGATAGTGTCTACTAATTACTTCTTCCCCTGTACAGACTGAAGCAGTCAGCCTATAATTAGTATCTTATATTTTACAGGAGATTAGCTAAAGTTAGCCTGGTCCCTATTAAAGCAGATAAATGCTTTTTTACTAATAATAAGGGGGTGCTGCTAACTCTCTATATTAATAATATAATAGTTACAGGGCCGCCTGCAGAAGTTAAAGAAGTTATTAAATTCTTACAGACTAAGTTTAAAGTCTCTAATATTGAACTATTAAACTACTACTTAGGTGTTTAAGTCAAGCAGAATATTAAAAATTATTAGATAAAGCTATTATAGAAGGCCTTTACTAGCTGCCTGCTTAAGCTATTTAATAAGTCTTTATCTAAAATAGTGGCAACTCCTTTAGATAAGGGGGTAGTATTATTAAAGCTGGAAAATACAGTAGATTTAGAAACAGTAAAGTAATATCAGGCAGTACTTAGTATTTATATATATTTAATATTACAGATAAGACCTAATATTATCTTTACTATCAGCAAGCTACTATAGTATATATTAAACTTAGAAGAAGCTTATTTCACCCAGCTTAAGCAGACCCTCTGCTATATTTACAGCATAATTAACTATAGAATTATTTATAAAGCTTACTAGAAAGGTCTGAATAATAATAATTTAATAAGTCTGGATATTATATAAGGATTCTATAATACTAACTATACTGGCTGTGTTAACACCCAGTAATTAATAATAAGATTTATTTTTTTTCTGGCTAATAGGCCAATTTTATAGAGCTCTAAGTAATAGATTATAGTTATATTATTAACTTACAAAGCTGAGTTTAACATAATTATAGCAGCCTTTAAGGAGGTATTTTAATTAACCTACCTCCTTAAGGAGGTAGGCTTTAGGGATATCCTACTAATAGAATTTTATATAGATAGTTATCCTGTGATTAACTTTACTGCTAACCCCTAAATAAAAGTAAGGATAAAATATATTAATATTAACTTGCACTGGGCAAAAGAAGCTATCTAGAAGGGTTAGATTTATCTGACTTATATTTTAACAGACAAGCAGGCAGTAGATAGCTTAATAAAGCTATTAGTTAAAGTTAAGTTCTGCTAATTTATTAAGTTACTTAGAATTATAACTTAGGTTATCTAAGGGAGCTATTATAGCTGTTTTATAAATAGCTCTAATTACTATTTTACTGGGTAGGTTTTTGCTATATTTACTATACTAGATTAGTATTATGTCTATCCTCTTTCCTAAAGCAGTAAGGATATTAGCTTTAAATAACATACTTATTTAAGGGGTGTGTCAGCCTCCTAAGACATATAGAAGGGAACTGGACATCTATATATTCTCTGAAATATTAGACAGGAGGTAGCTGAATAATCTGTTTAAAGAGATATCTTACTATAAGAGGAGATAGATAGCTAGAAGGTTCTATAAACTAGAGGTTCTATAAGATAGGGACAGGCGAAGTGCTTAAATAGCCAGTATTCTTATAGATATCCTAGTTCCTAATGACAAGTGACTTCTGAAGAGTATTTTCAGATATCGTAGCCTCTGACAAAGATGCGAAATAGATAGGCAGAAATATATCAGATGAAAAGCCCCTGTGTTTCATCTTCATCTCCTTTTTCTGGACAGGGCAAGAACAATTGGACAGTTTGATGCCTAACATTAGTAGGTTTACAGCAAACAATCAAAACTGGCGTAAAATAGTAAAATACAGTCGGTAGCATGTAGGGCATAGATAGAATGCGGTGGTGGCCAGATTAATCAGGCAGAAAGGCCACGGTTCCTCCGCTCCGCCCGATCTCGGTCTATATCCAACACTTCCTCATCAACACCTGCCCGCTTACTGATTCTATAAACGCTCCCTGTCCTCTAAGCTCTCACGGCGCAGCTGGGATTAACCGCAACAATGGCCGCCATGCCGCCTCTCGAGTGGTTCCAGGAGATGCCTCTGGTGACGAGGTACTGGACCGTAACCACCATGGCAACCTCGGTCCTTGTCCACTGCGACATCTTGAACCCGCTGCAACTATTCTACAGTTTCCGCGCAGTCTATGTCAAGTCGCAGGTAAGTATAGAATCGACCAGGCTATCTCTGGCTGCCCCTGCTAACGGGAGCAGTACTGGCGCCTAATAACGACCTTCCTCTACTTCGGTCCACTCAATCTCGACCTCCTCTTCCATGTGTTTTTCCTCCAGCGATACTCGCGGCTTCTTGAAGAATCGTCCGGCCGATCGCCCGCGCATTTCGCCTGGCTACTCCTCTACGCAACGGTCTCGCTCCTGATCATCTCGCCCTTCCTCTCACTGCCGTTCCTGGGCACCGCGCTGTCCTCGAGCCTGGTCTACATCTGGAGCCGGCGCAATCCAGAGACCCGGCTAAGCTTCCTGGGTGTTTTGGTGTTTACGGCGCCGTATCTGCCCTGGGTGCTGATGGCGTTCAGTCTGGTTGTGCATGGGGTTGTGCCGAAGGATGAGATCTGCGGTGTGGTCGTCGGCCATGTCTGGTACTTCTTTAATGATGTTTATCCGAGCCTGCATGGTGGGCATCGCCCGTTTGATCCCCCGGCTTGGTGGGTGCGGTTGTTTGATTCGAATGCAGGTGCGAATGGAACGGATGCTGCGAATGTTAACCAGGACTTTGCTGCGGCTGCGGCGCCCGAGGTTCGATGAGAAGATAAGGGATTGGAAATATATGCTACGGCAGAAAACAACAACTCAAGGAGCATCTATCCCGTTTGGGTACTGGAAGTCATGATCACAGAGAGAGGCCTTGCTATGGCACCTCGAATATTCATATGATGAGGTATTTTCTGGCATTTGCATTGGCGTTGCTTAGTTCAACATGTGCTCGACCAGCTTGACTCGTCTCGCGTCAGTCCTGCCTGTCATTGAAAACCCTTATTTGGGCGCGGCTGGTCAACGAGTCGTCAGAACTGCCCTTTACAGCCAGAGTAGGCAGATCACTTGTGGGGATGTGGAGAGTCCGGGGAAGACTCGTACGGAGCGCGACAGGACGCGTAGACATGATTCTGGTTTGTTCTATACAGATAGCAGATAGCATTGATACCCATTCGACGAGCAATTAGATATACTTGAAACAATACGTCAGTACGGAGTATAGTCGTCCACGCGCCGCCTGCGCATTGCCAGCTGATCGTACTGGACGTGCGCCGATCACGCGTCTTGAATTCGTTTCAAGCTCGCATGATCCTCGAGTCTATTGGCATTTAAATTTGATAGACAAGGATTACTGTCTATTCATTTCGCACGGTCACCAAATCAAGCCACTGACCTCAGCACCATACTTTGGTCTCCTAAAAAAACACTAGGCGCCGAGTCTGAACACCGCAACTTCTCCCCTGGAGCACAAATCCGTAAATTAGCAAGGAATCCGACCTTGCGAGGGAAACGCCACCCGAAGGTTGGGTTAGCGACCAAGAAACGCGGAGGATAGCGTTTGGGCACAGGCCATCTGTGGATGGAAATAAAAAGGTGGGGGCTCGTGGCTCCAGAAAGGGAAACCCGTTGAGTCTTGATTGACCCAGACGGAAAAATATTTCAACGATGGCGATGAAGTGCGTCACTAACAGGGCTGTAAAGGTTGTGATCCCTGGTTGACGGTTCCTGGGCCTGGGGATGCTGATGGAGAATCGAGAGCACAGCCATACTCCTGCCCGAAACGTACTCCGGAGTAGGCAACCAGAAATCGGCTACTCCGTACATGGACCTGGACCTCGTTGGAGACGATGCAAGTGCCAGCGGACGGGTCAACGAGCGTCGATGGTGTCGTCAGCCATGCCATCATATCCAACGCCCAGTGAGGCTTTTACCAATGGTGATTAAGGTATTGCATGGAGGATGCTCAAATGCTGTGTATCATGGCGTCGGCGGGCTATATCTATCATGGCAGTGCATGCAGTATTACGCACGTTTCTGTGGGTGGATGCAGTGCGCTGTTTTTAACTTATTGCGACCGGGTGGAAATGGTACGCAGGTAGCAGCAGTTCGTCTCGACAGTCTGGTCCTAGCACAGATTGGCAAATTCTGGGCTGTGGGAAGCGCCGCGCGCGACCCATTTAGGAAAGTGCATCCATTTGAAAGTGCCCACGTTCACGATGCGGTGTTTCTGCTGTATTCTAGGTGATGCTGTCGATCGACTAGGCGCCAGGGTAAATTATGAACACTGGCACGGTAGGCAGCAAACTTTTTATCTTGCGACGAAGTTGACTTTTCGCGAGTATACTGTGTCATGTGACTCAAACGATCAGAGCTTAAATTTGCATGCAGAGACTGAGCGCAATGATAGGACGGTTTATGTACTCCGAAGACAACTATACTCCATCCCAGGCTCGTGTAGTTCGGCTTGATCAGTCGCTTAGAGCGCTCTTTTTTGAAATGGTGGTGCTGCCGTCAACTCCACGGGCTGTTCTGCTAGGCTAGTTTTTGAGCTCCCGTCTTCGCTTCCCTTCCCTTTCTTTGGCTAGGACTTTCCCGATGATCATGATCCAACATAGCTTATACTAATGCGGAGTAGAGGCTGATAGAGGATTATCGCAAAGCCCAGCTCGGTGGATGACTACCAAATATCTCTCACCAACAGCATGAATGCGCCCCCAAACTACTCCGTAAGGACGCAAAGTGTGACAAATTGTGACAAATTGAGAAAAGCAATCTCAGAGCCGCACACTCGTACCTGGGCTCAGATTGGAAATAGTATACGAGGTTTACGAGTAGGCTTACAGAGTACTCCGTAGAGAGTATTGACCGGACTAATGGATAGTCCGTCCCAACAAATTACTATTTGACAGACGGCCTGGGGTCGGGATAATCAGATCATCATGGAAATTGATAGGATCGTTCAAACATGGACCCTGGACGTGTCATCTCTGAACCGGCGATCCAGTGCCCTTTTGGTTGTACCGTTTCAGCCCACGTTTCTCCGTCAAGGGCCCTTTTGTGGTCCCTTTTGTGGTTGGGACTCGGCTCCATGTGAAACTGCGAGTGCGGACTGCGGACTAAAAGAAAACCGACGCCGCGGAGGGTTGGAGAGAGGTTGACGAACACTGAACAGCCACCTAGTGGAGTATCACGTTGAGACAGCTTGCGAGGCTGGTCATTCTTAGCGCCCCTTTAAACCAGGGCACGTCTGATAGGCAGCGGCGAGTGGCTCAGCGATCCACTGCACACGCCAGACACGGACACGGAGAGAGCATCGCCAAGCTTGAAGATGTCAGCTTGCGAGTAGAAACCGATGAGGCCTCAGCAGCATGCGATCTATTCTCAGCATCTGACTGTGCTGCCGTAAGAACAATAATAGGAACGAAGCAGGGCAGCTCCGAAATACTGTGTACTCAATGCTGTACCTCTCCAGTGGGGTAGCAATGATCCACTATGTGGCCCATTTCCGACCACTCACACACGATTGGCGACCCCGTAAGTTCAGTTCCCAAGGACCGTTGACTTCGCCGCTCCAGATTCCTCTTCCCATCTCCTACCACTCACACTCTCTTTGATCGTTATTTGATGCCCGTGGTTGCCAGGCGTCGTTCGCTCTTTCTGGCCTATATTAATCTTCTTTAAATTTACGGCCCCTATTAGTCTGCTTCTTGACCCTCATTTTATTCCCTCGCAAGGTCACTCCTTAGACTTCAAAGCCACAACGCTGCCCCCAAAGAAGATCCCTTCCCCAATCATCGTTTACTTTGCTCCCCCATCTCCCTTTTCTCTTATTTCTTGGGGTTGGTGCTCAAGTTTAATTGCGCTTTATTATCTGCCGTTGTCTCGTCCTTGAGCTAGTGAGCTTAGGTCCTTCACTCCTTCCGTCTATCAATTTAGCTCAGGAGGAAACACGGTTTCTGCGAAGCCAAAAAAAAACATTCGGACACCTTTCCCGCGTCGAATCTTCCAACAACTCTGTCGAGTACTATTCTTTTGCAGTATTCTCATGCTGGCAATTGGTGCTTGACAATCACGGCCGTTGTTAATCCATTGTCTCTTGTCCCCATCTCCAAATCGCGTTCGGATCCACTACGCTTGCCGTCCCCTTTTACTTCAACAATAACTTTACCTGACCTTCTACGAACCTAACGACTTAAAGCCTGCTCAACTGTTCCTCCCACACCTCCCACCATCTTCACAGGGACGCCGATATCTCACCCTTCACAATGCGGCGCGGTCTTCTCGTTTTCCTCATCGTGAACCTCCTCATCATCACATTCCTTATTCGCAGCGTCTCTACACTTCTGTCACTGTTGCTGGAGGATGCTTCCGCTGATGCGATTCACCGCGCGGAGCTCCCCTCGCCGAATTCGAGCCTGATCGAACAGCGGCCACAGCTCATTCCCAAGATCATTCACCAAACGTACAAGAACGAGTCGATTCCTGAAGTCTGGGAAGAGGCCCAGCAAAGCTGCATCGACCTGCATCCTGACTACGAATACATTGTACTTGATCCCTCTCTTGACTTTGCCTGAATGCGCCGCTAATTCTTACAGCTGTGGACAAACGAGAAATCTCGCAAATTCATTGCAGCGGAATACCCTTGGTTCTTGGAGACGTTTGACAACTACAAATATCCTATCCAGCGCGCGGACTCGATCCGATACTTTGTTCTGGCCCACTACGGTGGTACCTACATTGACCTTGACGATGTGCGTTTTACATTTCATCAAGTACGGACAACGCTAACTTGACTCAGGGCTGCAACCGACGTCTGGACCCTCTCCTTTCATACCCCGCTTGGGTGCGCCGCACTGCTCCTACCGGTATCTCGAACGACGCGATGGGAGCTGTTCCTCAACATCCCTTCTTCCTGCGCGTGATTGAATTGCTGCAATCGTACGACCGCAGCTGGCTCCTTCCGTATATCACAGTCATGTACTCGACCGGCCCTCTTTTCTTGTCTGTGGTCTGGAAAGAATACATGGCGGAGCTTCCTGGTGATGCTTCGCGCGTGCGAATTCTCATGCAAGACGAATACAACCGGTTCTCATGGAGTTTCTTTACACACCACGTCGGAAACAGCTGGCACGGAAAGGACGCCAGGTTGATTTTCTGGATGGGGCAACATTGGATGCTTCTCACAGTTGCTGGCTTTGTCCTTGCCGGTTCTGTTGGACTGTGCCTGTGGTGGGCCTATGGCCGATTACTTCTTTTCGGTGCCAAGTACCGCTACCGGTACTCCAAGCTTCCGATTCCCGGTCTTCGCTTGCCCTCCCCATCACGTCGTGGGCGCGGTATGATGCCGATTCTCCTTCGTCGGGTCAGCTTCAAAGACGAAGAGTCTGGCCCTACCGAAACCTCTTACGAATTTCCCAGCCGACGCGATTAGCGGCATTAACGGATTTGTTTTGTTTTTTTTTATCAACGAATCTATCCCGCATCGGGATGTTACTTCTTTCCTTTTCAGCGCATGTATGGAGTTTTGGGATCCCGGGTGACCGAAGAGCTTAGAGCATTGGTTTCTTGTACATGTTTTGGCAAGATGTCTTGTGTGATCTGTACACGGTGCGATCTGCCAGGCAGCGCAATCGCTTATCTGGTTTCTTCTCTTCTTGTGATGTCTTGATCTACTAGACCTTCTGAGCGTTTCACTTCGTGTCCCCTGTTACACCTTATGTTTTTAACAGTCATTGTTTATATAGACTTGCTGGCAGATGTCAGCGTTTCAGATGCCTGGAGCTAGCTGAGCCGCAGACAATAATAATAATTCAGACCCATGCCTTTTCCTCATATTGTCATTCGTAATATTGTAATAAACGATTTAATCAAGTTCTTCTGCAGCTCTGCCCAGTCAGGCCAGCAGCCTTGCGCGGGATGTTTCAGGGCCCGATCCGACAGACCACTCACGACCGTTATCCCCAGATTTTTATAGACCCTGAGCACCGTAAGCTTACAACCTGCATTCTTTCGTCCTCTTCTTTGCTCCTGTTGGTCGGTATTATGGGCTTTGGCGGCTGCCCTGCCCCTGCCCACTCTTTGGCATGTTTGAAAGAATCCTTCTTCCTAAGCATGTGGATCAATCATTCGTCTTGAGGCTGCTGCCCATGCTTTGTCTACAGGGTTAAAAAGAGTAGAACCCCCTGATCTATCCCTCTCATCAATTCCACACTTTCCCCCCATCTTCCAGCTATCTTACCATCACTCCCAAAATGAAATCCACGCTTATCCCCCTCCTGGGCCTCCTAGCCCTAACAACCGCCCTTCCCTCCCCATCATCCTCTAACCGCTGCGCAGCAACCGGCGCAACGGGAGCAATCAGCATAACCGCCTCGCAAATCTCATCCGTCGCGCCCAAGTCCTCGTCCTGCGACGGCGCAGACTTCCCCGAGGAATGCGCGACTGCAGACCAAGCGGCCAAGGCATTGAGCTCGGCGTTTACAAAGTACAAGCTGAGCTCGAAGAGCGAGCAGGCGGCTGTTCTTGGCTTGATTGCGATGGAGAGTGGGGAGTTTCGGTATAATAAGAATCATTTTCCTGGGGTGGAGGGGCAGGGGAGTATGTATTCCCTTTTACTTTTCTTTCTTTCTTTCTTTTTGCTCTGTTTATAGAGAGTTTTATGTATGGGGCTGGGTGCTAATTGAGGGCTCATTGTAGCGCGAAACATGCAGTCTCCCGACTTCAATAAGCTCTATGCGGCGTCGATCGAATCTCTGGCAGATCGGTTTGAGGCAGTCAAGGACCAGCCTGGTGCTGTTTTGGATTTGCTTCTTGAGGACTCGAGCGTTGATTTCGGGTCTGGGGCTTGGTTTCTTACGACGCAGTGTGAAGACAGCGTTAGGGAGGGACTGAAGAGTGGGAGTGAGGATGGCTGGAAGGGATTCATTACGGGGTGTGTTGGCACCGAGGCAAATGACCAGAGGAAGTCGTACTGGCAGAAGGCTGTTGAGGCTTTGGGGAAATAGATCAACGGGGCCAGGGTCATCTCCGTCATTTCTTTTTTTTTTTTTTTTTTTTTTTTTTTTTCTTTCTGAATATTTGTTCTTCTTCTTCTCTGTTCATGGATGTGTATGTGGATTCGTGATGCATCGAGCATAGACAGGCGTAACATGATACGTTTATAGCACACCCTTCGTGCTAACCACATCACCAGCACCAACCTCACCCTCAACTCGCCTAGCACAGGCCGTGCGGATCGCAACAGCCAGCGCCTTGAATGCGCTCTCCGCCCGGTGGTGGTCATTGTCACCATATGTGCATCCAACATGCAGCGTAACGCCCGCAGCCTGCGCAAAGCTCTGCAGTCCGTGCGTAATCATTTCCGTGCTGAGGTCGCCGATCTTCTCGCGCTTGAAGCCAATGTTGATGACCGCCCACGGCCGGCTGGAGAGATCAATCACTGCCCATGAAAGAGCCTCGTCGAGGGGTGCGTCGCCGCGTCCGAACCTAGCCAGGGACTGGCGAGCCCCGAGGGCTTCTGTGAATGCGGATCCGAGGGCGAGGAAGGTGTCTTCTGTTGTGTGGTGGTCGTCGACTACTCATATCAGTACTGTTCCTCTATAAAATTTGGTAGACATACTGTATAGATCTCCCTTGGCGCGGATAGCAAGACTCCATCCAGAGTGCTTTGCAAGCGCATGCAGCATGTGATCTAGGAACCCAATGCCCGTGCTGATAGTGATCTGCTGGGTAGGCGTAAACTGCGTTGCGTGCGCGGCATCCTTTTGCGGGACAATGCCCTTCTTCGCGGCTTCGGCTTCTTGCGGGTCTGAGGGAGCGGGGAAGTGAGTTGATGGTTCGTAGGGAGGGAGGACGCCGCCGTCCAGAGAGAGCGAGACTTGGATTTTGGTCTCGTTGGTGGTGCGCGAGAGGCTTGCGGTGCGGGCGGCGAGGGGCATTTTGGATGGAATCTTCTGTCTTGCGGGGCGAGACGGGGGTAGTGTCGGTTGTTTTATCTGGGTCTTGATAGATGCTGTATACGGAGTATACTGCCGCTTAGTTGGATATCAATGCAATTGAGATGTTGAATAATTCAAGTCTTGCTGTTGGTTCACGCTCTGGATTTTTCGGCGGAAACTATCCGCGTATCAGGATTACCAGTGCGGTACCGGACCGGACCTGGAGCTATATTGATCCTGCTGCGCCATTGTCTCGACATCGTTATCGCTCTCGATACCTATCAATCCAACATTTTGAATGGGATTGTGTTCTGCGGATTGCTAGATACAATGCCGCCGCCATCATCGCAACGAGCGGAGATTGAGCCGCCAGACGAAATCACACATGAGGCGGTTCGTGGGTTCCTGACTGGTGCTTTCCGAGTATGTCCTCCATGCAGCAAGTGGCCTTTTTTTCCCCTATCAGACGTTGAGAGGTTGCCTGAACTACGTGAGCGGTCTACTGACAAATACTGTAAAGTTCGGCTCAGTCTCTATACTTGCACACATGATTATGATCCTCCCCCACCCCTTCAAGTTCTCGTCTTCCACTTCCGGTCCTCCCCAGCCCATGCACCCGCCTCAAGAACGCACCCAGAGTCAGGGCCAGCGGCTATTCTCAAAAGAAAACATCCAGTCCCGGCTGTTCTATCGCCCACTAGAAGGGTTCTCAGAGTGGCTCTCCCCCACAGCCCGGATCTACAGGGGCTTAACGCCGCAGTTCAAAGTCTTTCTGCAGATTGGGGCTATGACTTTGGGTGGATGTATCTGGGCTGAACATAGGGTTAATGATTATATCAAGTTGATCAGAAAGGTGAAGCGTGCGGAGAAGATACAGGCGCAGCGGGAGGAGAGGTATTTGGAGTGAGGGCCTGGGTTGAGGCTGAGCTTGAGGATTGATGCCCGGCACGGTTCATAATTTTCTGCAGCGCTGGAACTGCTTGGCTGTTTCAGATTTGCCTGCTCGAAGATTCGAGGCTCGTTCGAGGCTCGCGATGATGCGGATACCCTCCGCTGGCTCGCTGAGTCCAGACCGACTGTACTTTTATCCTTTTTATAGCATATGGATCCTTTGTAAATAGCTACCGGTTCTTCGGTAACGCGCGACGTGACTGGTAGCCAGAGCACGGGGAAATTGCAGGCCCAGCCTCGACAAACCATCACGGTTCATCTTCTGGTTCGCTGCACAGGCGTGACAGTTCCAGAAAAACAGCTGTTGCAAGCTGCCAATTTTGAGGATTTAAAAAGCCAGCAGTTCGTCGATCTTTAATCAGCGGGATGCATCCGACTCCGGACGGCAGGCCAGGGCCGAAGCTAGTCCGAGATCATGGCCAGAATCATCCCTTGACCGGATGAGGAATGCGGAGGAGCGTGGAAGCTGGAGAGACAGCTGTCATGTCAGACGATACGATAAAGTTGATGAGGCGAGCAGCGACTTTGCATACTTTTGCATGCCTTCGACGCGCGTCTCCAAGTTCGGTTCGTTTTGTCTCAGTCGTAGACCAGTGCTCCTGGAAACGAGGCGATTCAGGCAGTGTAAAAGTGGAGCAGAGGCTAGTCTATGCATCAGCTAGCTGCGATGGTGCTGGCTAAGAAAGCTAAGAAAGCACTCCTGGAACAGCGGCGCAAATCCAGGAGACGGGCTCAGGAGACAACAGCATCCCTTGAACGAGGCTAGCAACGAGATGATTATGGGAGGCAATACTGACGTAGTTATTGATTAATAGTCCTAGCAGTGTACCCCGTAGAATATCATGTCAATCACCGCCGTCAACAGGAAGATCAGCAGCGGTTTGATTGAAGCGAATTGAGTCGTGGGTCAACATCAGACGCGGTGGAGTGTCCCCCCCGTAGAGTATCCGCATCCGGCTGCATTATTGCCATGGACTTTTGTTATAATAGCGAGATCCAGCTGTTTGAATATTTATGAAGTTTCATCTTTGAACCCAACAAAGCCCTGAACGACTGTGTTTGCATCTGACAGTCGTTTGCCGGTCACAATCTAACCCCAGTCGATTGACATCATCGAAACCTGGAAAGCGATCGGATCTTCCAACTCAGGATCAGGAACTGAACCACAACTCGCCGCCACAACAGCACAACTTCTGCTTTCATCTATCCTTTCACCAATTGCTTCATCCGGTCTTTCTCTTCGGACTATTTTGCTACCACTGTCGCTACACACTGCAACCTCATTTTCGAGTCTCTGCTTGCCTTTCCTTCGTTATAAAGTTATCATTCTTTTTCTTTCTCCATCTTTTAGCTCTGTCTCTAATTGGGCGATTGTCTCGGTTTTGCTGGACAACCTTGTGAATCTGTGATTCTCCTCTCGCCTCTTTTGTTTCTCAAATAGCTAGTCTCTTCCGCCGATAGCGTTCCAATCTGAAGTTGTCGATGGCTTCAAAGTGTGCTGCTGTATGTTCCCCTCCTCTTTCTCTTCCAAGGTTCTCCTCGTTCCCCATTTGCTTTGTCTCGTCCCTTCTCCACCTTCTAATTTCTATCCCCTTAGCTTGTCTTGCATCATGTTCTCTAATATTGAATAATATCTGCTGCTTATCGTCCGGTGACAGCTGACATATCCTCTTTCCTTCCGATAGTGAGTGCGACATCACACGGCCTCGATGTGACCAATTGCTCTTCCTTCACTGTACATTCCTTCCACACCAAGCCCTCCCGACAACCACCAACCTACATTCTTTCCCCCCCGCAATGACGCAAAGTTTGGGAAAGAGAGAGCGAAGAAAAAGTGTCGGCTCCTTTGGTCCGCTGTCAACAACTCCCAACCCCGGCCCGATTCCACTTGACCGCCCGTCGACGAACGACACGAATGTTCTGAAAAAGAGGCAGCGGCGGAACTCTGGGTTCTTCGGGCGAAATCCGAGTCCGCCGAGAGCTCCTACCGGTCACCGCGGTCCTAGGACCCCAGCTCCTGCCAGAGTACCCTCTTTGCCATCAATTGACGGTCCGCATACCCGCCGAAAGTCGCTTCAAAAGAGACGGAACTCAGTCTTCGGCTCGCTTCGATCTTTACACTCGATCGATGGCGATGATAACCGGCCATCTGTCGACAGCGAGGAAGGAAATGGAATTGGATCAATCATTCTGCATCATGGTGATATCCAAATCACCGGCGGAGTCTGGAGGAAAAAGAGCCAATATCTCGTCCTAACAGATACGCATCTCGTCCGATTCAAGAGTTTAAACAAGGCAATGGAAATGTTTCCTTCGATTCCTCCATCAATGGCTCGGACGACCGCCAATCGACAGTCAATTGGGTCAATCAGCTCGCTTCATGATCCGCAGCTCAACGCCATGGGCGATGCCTCTGCAGGCATTCCGCTGAACAGTATTGTTGCAGTCTACATGCTCGATGACGGAAAGCCGTCGTCCTCGGTAGAGGTGGCTTATATGGATGAACGGACCCAGAAAACCACATTTATTCAAATGCAAACGTCAGATCCTCAGGAGCTGAATCTCTGGATGGTGGGAATTCGATCGGCCGCCGAAATGACTCGGAGCACCTCTCCAATGCCTTTCGACCCGAACGCCTTGGACTGCGTTATCAGGATGCTAGAGCACGAACGTGATTACGATCCAGAGGCTTTTCGCATGTTTCGAGTCATCCAGATGGCCTCGAGCAAGTCTCCGGCGCGGGCGTCATCGGACGAACTTACCAAACTATCGCCGACTGGGTGTTATCTTGCATTGGGACTGCACAAACTGCATCTAGTCGCGCCGCACAAAATTTCCAACCGGGGTTCCTCCGTGTCTCTAACCGATCTCGACAGCACCGCGTCGTTTGGCCTTATGAACCTGACTGGTCTATCGATGGAATGGGGCGATGATAGCCTGCATCTGACTTTCCGGATTCCCCTTCAAAAACCGACCTCGATCTTTCTTGCGTCAGTCCACTCGCTGGAGATTGCATACTGGATTAGGCAACAGACCGACTTCCTGCGCCCACTGTGGCTCAAACAACCGTATGACTTTATTGTCCCGCAAGACCTCAACGATGAGAACAATTTCCCTCCAATCTGTCTTGACGAGGATTATGACTGCTTCGATCGAACTTTGGTCGCCTACTGTGCGAGCTACGGCATTGACACCTCCAACTTTCGATATACTATCGATAACCAATGCGAAGATGCGCCGTGTTTTAAGCTACTACGTCCGGCCTCTCCTCGTCGGGCCAAGTATACCGCTCTGGAATTGATCGCGCTCATGCGGACA
Organism: Aspergillus unguis; assembly: GCA_018408605.1. NCBI lineage: Eukaryota > Fungi > Ascomycota > Eurotiomycetes > Eurotiales > Aspergillaceae > Aspergillus > Aspergillus unguis. Next base: position 895,877 of record JAGUQC010000004.1, read on the forward strand.
TTGAGATACAACGAGGCATTTCGATCAATCTCTTTCAGCGGTGTCAGCTTAGACGCTCTCCAAGGCCTGCGAGATCCGTACGGAAACGACAAAGATGCACTACTCACCCGGGCGGATGCTCAAATCTACATCCCAGGACAAGACAACATGTCGATCCTGTCTCAAGAGATTCGGGCACTTAGCCTGAAGAGCCAATGGCTCCGCCGTTTGGACTTTTCGTATACACTGAGCAGGATACCGAGGTCTGACAGTGACAGCCATGACCCCGGCTGTGGAATTCCAGAGGCGATTTTCCCCATTTGCCGGCGCGAGCTTACGAACGTTGATTGGGTCGTTTTGAACGGAATCAAACTCGGTGACTCTGATCTTGATTATCTCGTCGACGCAGCTTCGCAGCAGGGTAGTAATTTCCGCGCGCTTGAGGTAGGGAACTGTGGTCTATCTGTCCATGATATCGATCTGCTTCTGTCGACGACAGTTGCTCAGGTATCAACGCTTGAGGCAATCAACATCTCCGGTGTACAAGGCCGTATCAAACCAGATATGCTGCAGCAGTACCTTGGTTATTTCAGTCGGGTCAAGAAGCTTGACTTATCACGCATTTCTCGAACTTCCGGCCCCGAGCCTCTTATTTCGGCTCAGAACTTGTTCGGCTGGCACCTTGAAGAGCTTTCCTTGAGCCAAACTCCTGTAAACCGGGAGACAGTCGACGCCATCGCCACATACCTGGCAAGTGATCGTTCCGAGTCGCTTCGAGTGCTTCGGTTGGACCAGTGCGGGCTTACTGGACAAGACGTGGCGATCTTTCTACATTCTCTAGCGGCTATGAGACATGACCGAGACCTTCATTTACACGTCAACGACAACCGGCTGGACCTCGGCTGTTCATATCTCTGTGATGCTATTGCCCAGGACAAAACTCCTTCGCACATGTCGATGAGAATGATCGATTTCAAGAAAGAGCACGAGTTTCGGGATCTGGCCGAGGCCTTGCGCAAGAATCACACTCTGAAATACCTTGACATCTCAAAGGCATCTCTCCCGTATGATGCCGGAACAGAGACGTGCAAGTCGCTGCAGATGATGTTTGAAGAGAACGATGCCCTGGAGGACCTGGACATCAGTGGAGATAGTGCGCACCTGGATGTAGCGCGATTCGGCATCGGTCTCAACTTGGCCTTGACAGGTTTGAAAAAGAACACTTCACTAAAGGTGCTGAGGATTGAACACCAGAAACTCGGGCTGCAGGGCGCAAACACCCTGGCCTCCGTGTTAGAAAACAACACCAGCTTACAAGAAGTTCACTGTGAGAACAACGACATCAATCTCCAGTCGTTCACAGTTCTTGTCAATGGGCTTCAGAAAAATCGATCTTTGATGAGCCTATCGTGCATGGATAGCGACAGGTGCAGGTCACTTGACAAGGTGCGCCGCGAGATTGAGAATGTCAGACGAGAATTGAACGCCGCTCAGCATCCGACAACAACGTCTTTACGTCGGTCGTTGATAAACGTCAGGAATTTGTCGGTCGGCAGTCGGCTGGCAAAACACTCACATTCTTTTGGTCACGTCCGTGCCAACGCAAGCTCGCTCTCAGCTGTTGAGAGCTCCAAACCGCCTATGGATGACCAGGTGGAGGCTATCATACAGTCGTTGAGCACGAAATGGGACACGGAGGTCTCTCGTCTGCGTCGATATCTTTTCCGAAACTTCAACCTTGTTAATGGTGTCGAGAAGGACGAGGTGAACCCTGTTGACGATGATGCCGCGAGCGATGGACGTCCCGCGACTGCTGCTAGTCTTGGGACTATGCTGGAACAGCTCAAACTCGATGTCTCTCTGTCTGCAAACGAGGTGAAGCCGCCGAGTTCGGCGGCTCCGTCCACCCAATTGAACAGGGTGGATTCGCAGATAAGCAGAGTGGACGAAAGTCCACATCTGGAGATATTTCAGAGCCTTGATGCGGAAAGTACTCTGGACGATGAGCTCCAAAAGACTCCGTATCTGTCTTCGACTGCTTCTCAGGTATTTTCATCCGACTATGGCCCTTCCAGTGCGTCAGCGCGTTCTGCACTACCGGTTCCTACGATGCCATCTGCCGTGAACAAATCCACCAGTGTCCGCAGTGGTCGCAGTTCGAGCATTGTCTCCACGAGCACTGGAACGGGAGCAAGTTCCAGGAGTGCCTATGGGTCCACCTCGGCGCTGAGAGGTTTTCTTTCGTCGAGGGAACGAAAGAAGATGGAGGCCCTGAAATCTGGAACGGTATGTGTATCCGGAGATAGGCCTCCAACTCTAGATTGGTCACCACCTCGTTTCGACCTGGGAGAGCTTCGCTAGTCAGTTTGACTTGCATTCCATATCTGGCCAAATGATTTACGAAACTACATGATCGACCATTTCAACACCATATTTGCAAAACTACTCGTTATTATACCAGTCGAATTTTTGTCACGCCCTCGTTCGCTCGAGTTCCTTTTGTCCGCTATCGCAAACAAGCAGATGTATGAAAACCCTGCTTTGACTCTCGATACCCTCACTTTGATTGATCTTGATTGCCTTGCGACTGGCATCGCCCTCGTTCGCGTATCTTGGTTTGCCTTTTCCACGCGCCTAACAGACGGACGGGCGATCGCTCCAAAGACAGGAATTATTGCCTTGTTTCATGCTGCGTCTGGCGCCTGATATTGCTGGTCTCTACGCCAACGCTATCTCAAAACATGCTCGAAGTCATCGGATCATCTCAAGAAAGTCTCTCGCTCCCCCATAATATCCTCAACACGACCTAATCTTTAATGGCATAAAGAGAACCCACAATTTTATCCGGATGCTGCGTTTCTCTTCTTGTTGCATACATTGTCATCATACTCCTACTCACGTTATTGCTGGTCGTTGGAAGGCGAACCACCCGTGTAAATGGTATTACGGTATTGGGTGAATCCTGTTTTGAGCATTATTTTTGTTTACTTTGCTATGGAACCGTGCATACATACCATAGATTTTGTTTGGCTCTGTCTGTCTATCCTTTGTTGATATTTGCAAGCTGGATGTACATATAATAGGCAGCGGGCTCCTTGTATATATACTGTCAATTGTCAACACTTTACACACATTTAACTGTGATCCTAGTCTCAAGTATATTCAAAAGGCTTCATCTTGTTTGTCTTTGCTCGGGGGGCAACCGCCGTGCCTTCCTAGAGAGACATGTTTGGCAAGCAGCCCAGAAAAGAGCAATCGAGCAGGTAATCATCCCGTACCGAGCCGCTGCTGCTCGGCCATCGCGCTTTCCTAAAGTAAGGCTTTACTAGCGTTTAAGGGAAGTGCAAGCGGGTTGCCCGACAGTCGCTCCTTCCTTAAGGTTATTAGGTACTCTAAACGCCATCTAAATTGTAGAGGAATGCACAACATTGGATGAGATGAAGTGGCAGAAGGGACGCCAGACGCTCAGACTATATTACAGGGTACATGCAATCTATGCATGTACCTCCAAACCCAAAAATATAACGCATCTATCTATGTATAGTAAACAAAAGCCAGCAATAGACGACAATGAAATGTGAGATGAATATTATACAGACAACTCAGACACCAAGTCTATTATCCACTTCAAGTCTTCACGTCATCTAGAACAGTCACACCGTTCTGCTTATCCCTTTCGTCCTGGTTTCTGCTCAAGTCCCTACCCCGCTGAGACAGTCTCTTCAATTTCTTGAGGTAGTTCGACTGAGGTTCCTGTGCAGCGGTCTCGAGAGCATTCTGGCGACGCCTCATACAGGCTTCGTAGAGGCTTTGAACCTTAGGGCCTTCTAGATCGCTCATTTGGTACCTGACGGTCCAGAGGTCGTGAGCGCGGAAATCCTCAGGTCGCTCGACGCGCTGGCCGTTCTGGTAGTTGTTGATTGTGAGGTATATGGCGGATACTTCGCGCTCCTGGGGTTCTGAAGCGGCGTCTGTTTGGGTTGGTGCTTGCTCGGTTGAGGTTTGCTCGGTCGAGGCTTGTTCAGGTAATGCTTGTTCGGTCGAGGTTTGTTCGGGCGAGGCTTCTTCAGCGGAGACTCCCTCAGCTGAGAATTCACCGGCTGAGACCTCACCAACGTGAGCCACTGGCGTTTCATCTTCGACGTCCTCCGCAGTATCATCATCCGGAGTCTCATCGTCCACAGTCTCCTCTTCCTCGATAAACTTGGTTTCTTCGGTATCTTCGCTGTCGGAAGATACTGAAGAGCTGTTCTTTGGTAAATTCAAGACTCGCTGCTGATAGGCATCGATTTCGGCTTTGTTCCTGGTTTGAATTTGCTGGATTTCTTCTTCGGTGACGGGTTCGTAGAAAATATACATGAACGGTCCTGATGCCGTTGTTGCTCTCGTCTCAAAGTGGAAACGGAGAGACCTGCCGGGATATTTGGCCGTCGCTTTATCCAGTATTTTATTCCAGAGCTGGAGACTTAGGCGGAATTCGGTGTCACCAAGCACTGTGTTCCACTGTCCGTGTAAGGCATTATCCATTTCGGGCAAACTGATATACTGAAAGCCAAAAATACGTTCAATATTGTGGAATGCCACAAAAATGCCGTCCATACGTCCAATGCGGACTTGAAGGGAGTACTTGAGGAAAGCAGCGCGGATCATATCATAGTATTCGCGCTCGTACGACTCGTACTTTCCAAAGCGCGATCTGATCTGATAGCCTAGACCACCTTCAAAATTTTGTGCATCCATCCGGATAGACACAACTGCGCGCGTTTTCAGATCAAACATGCCGGTACCAGGAAGGCGCGGGTCATAGGCATCGAGCTGCGATCTCATCATGAAATTACCATAAGAAGAGTAGTGGTACGACTCCGGCGTTTTGGCTTCCTCCTCAGGGGTAACTTTATTTGTATGACTCCTTCGGTAACGCTCAAAATCTTCTTTTGGCAATGTGAGAAGCTTCTCCATAGATTTACCCAAGTTCATGAGAATATTGGCCGAGTCAAACTCCTTATCGGCATCGATTGCGTAAACACCATCCTGATACCGTAGGAACATGGCTGAAGGAGCACGCAATAAGCGTGTGAAAGTCTTCAAATCATCGCTGAAAGTTGTCGAAAGCGTACTCGTGTTGACTGGACGCCATGCCGAGAGCAGATAATGGAAATGTGACAAGACGCCAGTCATGCTTGACGACGAGCCCATGTATTTTTTCTTATGTTTGATCGCTGTCTTTCGTAGTGTTTCATCTCTGGAAGATGTGATATACTCTTTCAAAGCCGCGAAGTCGAATTCCGTCACGGGCATGATGGATCCCAGATACGGATCGAAATTGAAGACATGGGACCGAGGGTCGCGGAGATGATAAACCCCAGGGCTAAGCAAGGCAAAAGAAACATGTTAGTTCACCAAATACGGCAAATTGTTGGCATAAATACTGCAACTTACTTGAATAGAACTCTCTCTAGTCCAAAAGAGAGCCGCGGAACTGGCGGAGTTTCTTCCTTGATCGCTATATGGCCATCAGCCCTAAAGTGTTCTGAGACGGAAAAAGAGAACTCGCACCTTGAATTCGTGGCTTGATTGTATTTTGAAGTTTTCCACGCTGCTGAGATGTGATCGATTTGGCGAGTATATGTGGAGGTTGCACAAAACCCCCTCGAACATTATTGTTTTTCTGGGCAGACTGGGTGCCAGTGGACTTTTTCTCGGAAGCTTTCTCGACCGTCTTGTCGATATCGCTGATCAAGCCATCTAACGAAGATTCCACGCCGGGTTTGCCAGACTGCGCATTCGTAGGCTCGCCGGAACCGGTGGGAACATTGATTCCCTTATATGTCTGCTGATCCGGCGCTCCTTGCGGTTGTGAATATTCTTTCAAATCGAGCGGTTTTTGTACGTTCTGAGAGCCTTTTGGCTCCAAGGTCTAATGACACGAAAGTTAGCATCTGAGTACTTTTCCCAATCACTGGGCGGCGGCGAGAACAGACCTCGGATAGGTCTTGGAGAGCCTCTTCAAGCGAGCGCACTGGCGGCACCTCTCGCACCCCCTGTTTAGAGTTTTTACGCGGACGTTGATCGGAATTTTCATTGTCGTGCGATTGATGCGATGAACGCTGTAGAGGTGTGGCGCGAAAGGCGCGTGCTTGAGCACGACCTCTAAGACCTCTTGCTATACAGTTGAAACAGACATTGGCACGGAAAGTGTCTGGCACAGACCGTAGTGACGACCGGAACATGGACTCGAGTACACAAGGAGCCTCTCGAAGTAATTGTAAGAAAACCCTCGGAATGGCGTCAGAGCAGCCAGCTTGGATGATGAACCGCAACGTTTTGCTACTTTGATAAATTTTTGGATAAAGAAGACTCACCGCCTTGATGCGCCTACAAGGTTGTATTATACAATACAATACATAATCGTAATTTTAGCCTCCGAGTCCGGGGAGATCTCGGAGAAAAGGCCCCGCCGTCCCGCCAAAGAAAAAAAGTATTCGACACTCGACAGTGTCAAGATTTACAACAGATACCCTTGCTATCAAACGGCTCGTCTTTTGATAGACTATACTCGAGGTGAGTTGCACGAAATGCCAATTCTTGCTTGAGTGTTAGCAGCGTTTAGCTGTGTGCCAATGGAGGGGTCGACCACACATACCCCTCCATGAACCAACGCTGCCATTTCGTGCCCTTTCTTTATGTGGGAATCGTCGTTGACAACATATGATGGACAGATCATTCTCGAGAATATACACCTCACAATGACCCAGGAACGTCTGCGCGTCCTGATCGTCGGCAACGGCGGGCGTGAGCATGCTCTAGCCTGGAAACTGAGCCAGTCTCCCCGAGTCGACATCGTTTACGTCGCTCCAGGAAATGGAGGTACCGCTGCAGGAGCTCAGAGCAAGATTGAGAACGCAAATGTAAAGGGAGATGACTACCCCGGGTTGGTGGCTTTTGCTCAGAAGCATCAAGTCAACCTTGTGGTTCCAGGCCCGGAGGCTCCGTTGGTGGATGGAATTCAGGGATATTTCCAGGCCGGTATGGATCTTGCAATGCTTGATGTCTATGTAGTCGTTACTAACGAAATATAGTTGGTATTAGGTGCTTTGGACCGTCAAAGGCCGCGGCGCGCATGGAGGGCTCCAAGGCCTTCTCCAAGGATTTCATGAAACGCCAGAACATCCCCACCGCTGCCTACGGAAACTTCACAGACTACGAAGAGGCTCGCCAATATCTCGATAGCGTATCATACACTGTTGTTATCAAGGCTGATGGCTTGGCTGGTGGAAAGGGTGTGATTATCCCCAAGACAAAGGAGGAAGCTCACCAGGCTCTCCGCGAAATGATGCTCGACCGCCAGTTCGGCGATGCGGGAAATGAGGTCGTCATTGAAGAATATCTTGAAGGTGATGAGCTCAGTGTTTTGACCTTTAGCGATGGTTACACTATCAGGTCGCTTCCTGCTGCTCAGGACCACAAGCGCATTTTCGACGGAGACCAAGGGCCTAATACTGGAGGTATGGGCTGCTACGCTCCTACACCAATCTCCTCGAAGCAGGTTCTTGCTGAGATTGACCGCACCATTGTGCAGCCGTCCATTGACGGCATGAGAAGAGAAGGTACTTGCATGAAATCCTCATGACTTGTGACAAGGCTGATAATATCAAGGCTTCCCCTTCGTTGGTATCCTCTTCACCGGTCTCATGATGACCAAGAACGGCCCCAAGGTCCTCGAGTACAACGTCCGAGGTGGCGATCCAGAGACTCAGACACTTTTGCCCCTGCTGAGTGATGATACCGATTTGGCGGAGATCATGGTTGCCTGCACGGAGCATTGGCTCGACGGCGTCACGGTCAACATTAAGCCCAACTTCTCCACCACCGTTATCGCTGTCGCAGGCGGGTACCCCGGTTCATACGCCAAAGGCAAGAAGATTACATTAGACCCAACACCAGAAGGCACTCTGATTTTCCACGCTGGAACCAATCTTTCTGGAAACGAGTTGCAAACCGCCGGAGGACGAGTGATTGCAGCTACCGCCACTGGATCTAGCCTCGAAGAAGCCCTGCAGAAGAGTTACGCTGGTATCGAAACGATCCACTTCGATGGCGTCTTCTACCGCAAGGATATTGCCCACCGCGCTTTCCGTCAGCGCGAGGCCAAGCAATCCCTAACTTACGCCTCTGCCGGAGTCTCCATCGACGCCGGCAATGACCTCGTCAACAAGATCAAGAGCAGCGTCTCTAAGACCAAGCGACCCGGAACTGACGCTGTCATCGGCGGCTTTGGCGGCCTCTTCTCCCTCGCCGCAGCAAACTCGGCCTACCACGCTGAATCCCCAACCCTCATCGGAGCCATTGATGGAGTCGGCACAAAGCTCAAGATCGCCCACGCCGCTGGCGTCCACAACACTGTCGGTGTCGATCTCGTCGCCATGAACGTCAACGACCTGGTGGTCCAGGGCGCCGAACCCCTCTTCTTCCTCGACTGCTACTCCTGCGGTAGACTCGACGTCGAAACGGCCGCTGCCTTTGTCACCGGCGTCGCAGACGGCTGCATGCAAGCAGGCTGCGCCCTTATCGGCGGCGAAACAGCCGAAATGCCAGGCCTCTTCGTCGACGACACCTATGACGCTGTCGGTGCCGCCGTCGGCGCAATCAACACGTCCGGTCCCAACGCACGCACCATCCTCCCCGACACCTCAGCCATGAAGGCAGGCGACGTCCTCCTTGCCTTGGCCTCCTCAGGGCCCCACTCCAACGGCTACTCCCTGGTCCGCAAAATCGTCGAGCGCTCTGGACTGAGCTACAACGACCCGGCCCCCTTCTCCATGCCTTTCTCTTCTCCCTCACCCGACTCAACCTCATCTGAACCGCTCACCCTCGGCCGCGCCCTCCTAACACCCACGCGCATCTACGTCAAGCCCCTCCTCAAAGCCCTCTCCGCGACGTCGGCTTCAACAATCAAGGGTCTAGCCCACATCACAGGCGGCGGCCTCGTCGATAACGTGCCGCGCATGCTCCCGCCTACGTTGACGGCGCACATCGATGCCAAGACGTGGCAGCTTCCGCCTGTCTTCTCGTGGCTCAAGAAGAACGGCAATGTCTCGGCACATGAAATGACCCGTGCCTTCAACTGCGGTGTTGGTATGGTCATTGTTGTTGAGAAGGGCGAGGAGGCTGCTGTTAAGGACCTTCTTGAGAAGGAGGGCGAGACCGTCTACCAGGTTGGTGAGCTTAAGGTCAAGGCTGAAGGTGATGAGGAGTGCATTGTCTCCGGTGTTGAGGGGTGGGATGCTTAGACGCTGCCCGGTGAAATGCGGTGGTTGGTTGGTTAGGGTTTGGTTGTTGGAACTGCATATATCGGAGAACCTGAAAAGAAAGAGTGACTTATGTTAATATTTACGTTTATGACATTATGCGATAGCTTGAATCTATTGATATTTTGAATGATAGAATTGGTTTTCTTCTTTCCTTTTTTTCCTTCATAGCGGCTGGTATGATGTGTAAGTGTTAATACATGACAATACACATGGTTTCGCACGTTCGCCGATCTCGCCCCAGCGGCCAAGGTGACAGACGAGAAGAAATAAAGTGTTTCGAAAGAACTTGTGACTTACTGCAGTTAGGCGAGTCCATTTTCATCCTGAATCCCGTGCTGCGGTCGAAAGGGTTGCAAAAGAATTTCTGTACTAAGTTTATTTTGTGAGGCTACTTGTTCGTACTATACTGACATCAAGTTCGCTGTTGGTAACGCGCTGGGAGAGAATGTTGACAGGGTCAAGGTTGAAGTGAGGAAACGGATAAGATAGAATAAAAGAACAAAACAAAAACAAATAGTGGCAAGACGCTCGTCGGTTCGCAAGAATCAACATTCTCGACAGTAGTGTCCGAAGGTGAGATCTTCGAGGAGAGAAAAGCAGTCCAAATATGAAACAACCAGATTCAAACAAGGATTGAAACTATATCAGGGGAAGCTTTCACCGCACTGGCAATCCATGTGCAGTGTCCATCGACTTTTCATGCCTTCGGTCCCACAAGCTGCCACTCAAACTTGCCCCTTGCGCCGAGCGACAAGCGTTCTCACAAACCATCTCTATTCCACAGCTAAAATCAAGTTCCTTTCTCAGGCATTCTTCCTCCTAGTGCGACTCAGAGACAGCCCGCGGCCACCGTTTGTCTCATTTGATCTTTTGATACAACAGGAAATACGCGACAACGAAAAGATACAACGCAAGAGCTATAGTTTATTAGACTCGAACAACCTTCAGTTGAACTGGTGATGCATACCTTAGAAGCACTTGCGGTGGACGATCGAAGGACCGCTCTCGTCGTACTCCTGCTTGGAGATCCACATCTGTTGGAAGGTAGAGAGGGAGGCCAAGATGGAACCACCAATCCAGACGGAGTATTTACGCTCAGGGGGAGCGATGATCTTGACCTTCATGGATGAGGGAGCGAGGGCGGTGATTTCCTTCTGCATACGGTCGGAGATACCGGGGTACATGGTGGTACCACCAGACTATGAGTTGTTAGCGCGGAGGCAAGTCATATAGGCCAAGTACACATACCATGACAATGTTACCGTAGAGATCCTTACGGACGTCAACATCACACTTCATGATGGAGTTGAAAGTGGTGACGTGAATACCACCGCTTTCCAGACCGAGAACGCTAGGCTGGAAGAGAGCCTCAGGAGCACGGAAACGCTCGTTACCGATGGTGATGACCTGACCGTCGGGAAGTTCGTAGGACTTCTCCAAGCCGGAGCTCTGAGCAGCGGTCTGGATCTCCTGCTCGAAGTCGAGGGCGACGTAGCAGAGCTTCTCCTTGATGTCACGGACAATTTCACGCTCAGCGGTGGTGGAGAAGGTGTATCCGCGCTCGGCGAGGATCTTCATGAGGTAGTCGGTCAAGTCACGACCAGCCATGTCGACACGCGAGATGGCGTGGGGAAGAGCGAAACCCTCGTAGATGGGGACGACGTGAGTGACACCGTCACCAGAGTCAAGAACGATACCGGTGGTACGACCAGAAGCGTACAGAGACAGAACGGCCTGGATGGAGACGTAGAAGGCGGGGGCGTTGAAGGTCTCGAAGACGATCTGGGTCATCTTCTCACGGTTGGACTTGGGGTTGATGGGGGCTTCGGTCAAGAGAACCGGGTGCTCCTCGGGAGCGACACGGAGCTCGTTGTAGAATGTGTGGTGCCAGATCTTCTCCATGTCATCCCAGTTCGTGACAACACCGTGCTCGATGGGGTATCTGAGCGTGAGGATACCACGCTTAGACTGTGCCTCATCACCAACGTAGGAGTCCTTCTGACCCATACCAATCATGATACTGCAAAAGCGTCAGCAGCCGCCCAATTACGAGGCACATAAGCGGAGTATTTACCCATGGTGACGGGGACGACCGACAATGGAGGCTATACACACGGTCAGTATCCAATTCGTGTAGCTGATTGAATCGTCCAGTGTCCTTTCACCGCCTGAATGTGTGCCTGAGGTAGTCCAGAGGACACATCATCGACAACACTCAGTGACGGGGTAACAGGGACATCGACGATGGAACCGTTGTATATATGTAGATTGAGAGTTGACTTACGGAAGACGGCACGGGGAGCATCGTCACCGGCGAAACCGGCCTTGCACATACCCGAACTAGGGGAACCTAGTCAGCATAACAGAACAAACCAAACCAAACCAAGCATTGTAGGTGTGAATTATAGTCGGAAGTGATCATTTGTATGATCATATCCCTTGACAGCGAGCTAATGGCGAACTGAGACACCAGGACGGGTAGGCCATTGCGACCAGCGGCGAGGCCAGACGAGTGTTCAGGGACAATAACAATGGATGGAGAGGCATCGTAATGCCATTACAATGCAGTCAGGACATACCCATTGTCGATAACGAGAGCAGCAACTTCCTCTGTAGATAGCCAAAGAAGGACCGGTTAGCGCGAGGTTGACAGCTGAGGGATGTGGAGGGAGGGGAAGGGAACAAGCGAGGAAGCAAGGCGTTAGGTGGCAGAAAGCTTACCTTCCATGGTGACTGGGGTTGATTAGAATCGAACTACGAAGAACAAAGAGAAAAAGAAACGAGAAGGATGAGAGAAGAAAGAGAGGAGGAGAGATGGATGGCAAGAGGGTGACCTGGGAGAGTTGTTGTTGGGGGGAAGAAGTGGAGGAAGAGAAGGGGAGAGAGTCGAGATTTGGTGGTGGCCGGTTGGTGGTGGACGTGGTGGAGAGGGCAGCGGTAGGCGGAGTAGTCAGCAGTGGTTTTCGAAAGGGGCTGTTAGTTGGTAGTTAGTCTCGTCAGTCACCGCCACACTGAAGAACTGCTTTACAAAAACTACTTCCAATTGATTTATACACCTGTCTTTCTCAGACTACTGCGTTGCCTTCAGGCAGACTCATTACCGTCGGAGGGCGTCTGTGAGATGATGAATCCTCGTGGGGCAACCAGAATCCAAGGCTGCCGCGATGGTTCAGCCGGGCAGTTCCAGTTCCCATAGAAAAGGGTCTGCCAATCGCGCCTCCAGCTCTTATTCGTGCTATTATTATCTTCGTCATAGCTAACAACTGGGCTGTGCGTTGTGAGCATGCTGACGAGTGACGACTTGCCTCCCGAATTCCAATGCCTAAGAGGAATTCAGGCTTCCATATTCCTGCCCCTCATCCTAATTAGGAAGTTCACCTCACTAACTATACAGGTTTTAAGGCTCCCCAATTGTCGTACCCGTATCTACTCCGTACAAGACGAACTCCGGTTGGAGTCTTCTGGCTTACCGCCTTTTCAGGTCGAAGGTATCGACAATGCTATTGTGGGAGGGGTCGAAGATAAGTCTTGAATGGGCAATCTAAGCAAAGGCGTCAATGGTTGTCGCAAAAAGATACCGTCTTTGTACCATTTTCAGCCTTCTACAAAGTGATCCGATATAAGCCGCATGTATTGTATGACAGCATCGCGGGGCTCGAACATGGCGGGGTAACAAGCTGGACATGAAACCACTAAAGATAAAGCACAGATCCTAGCATTATTGACAAAATGAGATTAATTCGACTGCAACTGTAATTCTGTAAACCAGCATTGTGCATGAAGGGTGCCCTGCGAGCCCACTTTAAGTGGCCGCTTAGCGTAGAACAAGCTGGAAAGTCATCGCTGGAGCGTGAAGCGTCTGGATCCGGCAGAAACCGTTTTTTGGTTTCATCTTGACTCTTCCTATATTTTCGCCTCAAACGCCTCAAATCAATTCCACAATAATCTCGATATCTAACAGCACCTATCTTGGAATAATTTAAGATATCATAATCATACGTTCAAACCCGATACCCTAGAATACCGTCACCATGGCCATGGACCCGAACATGCAAAACCTCCTCAAATGGGGAATTCAGAACTCATCAAACGCCCAAGGCCCAAACAATGCCCCCACCGGTCAACCCTCGCAGAACATCACGCCTGAGATGCTGAATGCTCTCTTTGGCGGGCCCTCGGAAGCCGACCTTATGAAAGCCGCCATGGAGGCCCTGCGCTCCGATGAAGTCGACCTAGAGAATAAGATGATTGCCTTTGACAACTTCGAGCAACTCATCGAGTCGATCGATAATGCGAATAACTTGGAACCATTAGGTCTTTGGACGCCGCTTGTTGAGCTCTTGAGTCATGAAGAGCCGGATATGAGGCGCATGGCGGCTTGGTGTATTGGGACGGCGGTGCAGAATAACGAGAAGGCTCAGGACAAGGTTTGTTCCTCACTCCCCATGCTTAGTTGGACAGACGGCTGATAAACTGAGTAGCTTATCGTCATGAATGCTGTGCCAAAACTCGTTTCTCTAGCTACACAAGACACTACACCTGCTGTTCGCAAGAAGGCAGTCTACGCTCTCTCTTCCGGCGTGCGCAACTACCAACCAGGCATGAACGAACTCGTGAAACACCTTCCGGAATCATACCCCAGTGGCAAGGTGGATGCAGGCGACATGGACGCCATTGATGCAATTATGGATAAACTGAGGACGCACCCCGTTCCGTCGTCGTAATCAGGTGCCATGTTACACCTTGATGAAACGAAAAAAATGCAATATCCAATACTGGCGCCTTGCGGTACTTTCGACAGAGATTATTGCGGGCATACAACAGGCAAACGGCTTTGCGCAACCTTATGTTAAGGTTCTCTAGAAGCCGCATCCGGGTGGCCCCGTACGGGACAGGCTCCCATTACTCTAGGCGCCTTTGTTTCAGAAGGTCGCTGTTACGCCACGAGGAGCGTACGCACGCATCTAAAACCCTAATGTCAACATCCGACTCTCCACCGTCTTCTTACCATCATCCTACGCGGTGATATACACTGCGGTATATGCGATATAGTTTCTAGGTGGATAGAAAATATGATTCAAAGACTAGTATAGAGATAAAATGAACGCTCCCAACATACTTCGAATCCTGAACGCCATCCCATTTGTAACTAGTATAGTAAACATAGCGGCTCGTATCAAGCGCAATAAGCAAGTAAAATCATGTCGAAACATCTCGATACAGCATACTCAGCAGAGATCCCTCTCTGAGAGCGCTGCAGCCTTACAGCGCAAGGTTATACGTGTAGTCATCTTCAATGTTCTGGGAAACCCAAAGGATGACCGAACTGTAACAGAGAAAAGAAAGTTAGCGGTGCATTTAGCTCAATATCAGGTTCAATATCAAACCCACCTAAGCATAACCAAACCATTGGCAATAACGTTTGCAATTCCAAAGTAAAGCGTCGGCAGCGGATAGTCCTTGATCACATACTTGAGCACCATGACCGTCTATAGCACCAGTTAGCTCCCATCCCCAGAAGACTAGAAGGAAAGAACATACCACACTGCCCGCCAAACCCCCAGCCAACAACGCGAATCCCAAGAACAGCACAAACCTCGCCTTCCACGCGACTCCGTTCCCGCTATAACTGAAGCTATCGGCCTGTAGGCGGCTCTTTTCGATTGAGTTGATGACGAGCATGCCCAGCGCCGAGCAAATGCCCGGAATCCAGTCGACGAACTTGACGTGCACGATTGAGGCGTTGCGGTCGCTGCGAGAGAAGGCAGCGGCGTCGACAAGGAAGAAGAAACCGAGGGAGAACTATCATTCATTAGAAATCGTCGTTTCAGAAGTTGTATTTTGGTTTGGTCTGAATGCTTACCAGTGCGCCTGATGCGTAGACGCCGGCGTTGCGCACGGCAGAGTTGTTGAGCCATTCTGGCTTGGAGAAGCGGAAGAGGCGGTTACTTGTGTCCTCCATGTTATATGTGTCGTATGTTTATTGCTCAGAGAAAGAAGTAGAAGCGCGCTGGTATATCCGTGATCGTCGTTGAATGTACTCTGTATGCGTGCCGGAGGCTGGATGACGATGCAGCTGTGCGGACTTCGGATAATTCCGCTCCGGAGTATACAACAGTCAACACCACGCTTGATCCATCTACATCACAGTTCTACTAATTTTGAGTTGGATGACACCCCTCAAATATCAAATGAAACAATATTATATTTCAAAGAAACTAACTCCTGGATGCAAACGGCTATATACTTCATAACATCATATCTCGTGACCGGACCAGCCAGTTCAGTGCTCTTCTTCGCAAAATAGTTTCAAAAATCCATCTATATATGTCATTGCCTTGCCTTTCTCGAGAACAGGCGGTGTTGACTTTGAACCATCTTCGCTGGTACATGGTTCCTTCAGGTATTTTCGCAGCGCAAATGTCGACGCCCGATAGGTTGCATGGTACATAGCTTTGAAATTGTCTTCATCAGTGGACAGATTGGATGCTGACAACGCCGTGTTGTCGCAGGGTATCTGTGAGTCTCTTGCTGAAGTGTGAGGAGGGGCCATCTCAATCTGTGAAATATTCCTATGAGAAGATGAAGGCCGGGCTGTGCGGTTGAAGCCGTACAATCGCATGCAGGTCAAGATTGTACGGGTAATAATGTTCTTGTTATCTGAGATAATATCCTCTGGGGACCTCGCTCCAGTGAATGGCTCTTTGTCTTCAGAAGATAGTAAAGCTGGAGAGACCACACTTTCTCTCCTTATTGGGGCTTCTGAAGACCCGGGTGCCTGCGCGACTCGCTTTGAAGGAATATGGCGCGCTTGGCCTCGGCTGCTACTGGGTCGCGAGTTCTGAGCTCCAGCATCTGTCGTCTTATTGGGGTTCAAATTCGAACTGATTGAAACCGATCTGGACCGGTGAGAAGCTATTTTGCTCAGTATTGGAAGAGCGGGCTCTTCGGATTCTCTCTTAATTTTGTTGCTTTGCGGCTGCGAATTCTGCGAAAGGCTTTGGGCCATCAGCAACGACACACCCTCGCCCCCCTTATGCCGTACTCTCTTGTGATGCTGAGCCACAGATTCAAAGAGAGTCGCCACGCGCTTGCGTTTCGGACTTGGGGAGTGAACGTCTGGAAGAAACTGTGCAATTTGCTCATGGCCGGAAGTCGCATCGGCATCGTCTCGATCGGGGACGGCCTGGGCTCTGGTAACGAGAGAACTGGATATTGGTGTCGCATAGATCCTTAAGTGCCGTTTGGTGGTACTCGACACAGTCTCCTCGGTTTCTGGTGAGGAAGAGATAGGTGGGGTCGGTGGCCTTTCATAAGAGGCAGCTGTTGATAGAATACCGTACACGAGCAGGTCGGTGGTCGGCGGCCCTGATGTTCTTGGCCGAGTCGACCCATTAAGATTCACGAGAAAGCCAACAGGACATTGTATGGTCAGAAATCGATCCAAGTCATTATCCTCCAGCCATATGTTACCCAGCAATTTATGCTGTAACCATCGCGACGTTTCTGGGTCACTTGTATGCAGTTCAAGGTTCGGACCAACGCGTGCGTAAAGCGGTATTAGAGCCGGATTCACAAAAGATCGAAGATTGAATGTAGAGTCCTTGATTATGTCTGACTGCCAACTAGCGGATCGATCGATAAGCTGTAGACCTGAATATGGTTAATGCCCAGTTTCAGACGTGACGCGGCCTAGCTTACCTTGGAGCTGTGATTCTACATCTAGCGCAATGGCACCAGACCAGATATTCATCTTCAAAGCTCTCCACACCTAGCAGCATGCATATCGTAAGCCCGTCATAGTCTGGTTGCGGTTGGTAGTTATCGCCTGGTTGCATGATTGACACGACGCGAGCCGGATAGGAAAGCGCGTGATCACGTGATATGATTTATAGATCAAACGTGATGTGCCCGCACTTGGCCAAATGGCTAGGAGTATCGATTACGGAGTACAGGATGATATTAATGACAGGTCACATTCCCGACCCCGAGGGATAGAAAGGCAACTGAATCCGTTTGCAATTTCTATATATAACCCCAAAGTGGCTATAGTACATCAAATAATCATGTCGCCTAATAACTGACAATCGACGGCAGGATCAAAACAGCTTATCAGTCAGAAACTCCATCATACTGTGAAGAAAGTGGTAATCGTTGCAGCATAAAATGAACAGGAAAAATCCCTCGTCGAAGTGCGATACAGGGCGAGAGAGCTCGGTGCTCGATATCCCTCGAAGCCTCCCAAGTCCTCAAGTTATGACCTAGAATTCCTCCTGTTCCCGGAAGAACATTGAAAAGCTGATGATCGTTCCGTATATCAATAGACCGCCGAGGATGGACATGATCATAGCCGGCACTTGGATCACACCGGCGTGCGCGAGAACGGCTGGCAAAGCTGCATGGATCAAATGTTAGCCCAGTTCCAACTAATTGTATCGGGAATAAGGGTTCCATAAACGCCAATTGGAATCCATAACCAATAATCGTTGGGGTTAGGACAGTCATTGACATACCAATACCCATCAACACCAGGAACCCGGTCAAGAAACGTCCAAAGTCAGCCGCAGCATTGCCAGAGCTATCCATAAAGTCATCCGGATTCGCGCATCGTGAACAGATCCAGTTAGGGAGCGGCGCAACAACGTAGGTCGCAACAACGGTCAGCGGCAGGAAATTGTGCCAGAGCGCCGAGGAGAGGATGACCAGGAGAAAGCCTATCGCGAGAACCTGTATAGAATATTAGCAATGCACACATCTCCAGGATTATACAAGCTATCGTACGAAGGAGAGAGCAATGATTGTTTTGAGTCCAGCCGTCATGACTGCGGAGACGCAGCTGCGTCAAGCTTGAGCGGGCGGTGTTGTGGGGTATATTGCGCGAGAATAAATTGGTCGATATGAGTTCAGTGCAGCTCAAAGGCAGCGAACATCAGCCGTAGCTTTGAATAGGTTCTGGACTGAGAACTGTCAGTAGAATGCGGGTGACGTTGGACTCGGGCGGCAGCTGAGGCTTGGCGGCCTGAGGCGGCCAGGCTCACCAGCAGCCAGCCCAGCCTTTGGAGCTCCGTTGGACTCCATGTTTTGCGTCAGTTGCTGTCTGCCTGCTATCTCACTTTCGTCTATCCATCAATCTTTCTTCCCCATTACTGTCTTCTGACTCTTGCAAACTGCAAGACTGCTACGGACTTGGTATATTCGACTTTCGAGCATAATTTCGCCTTGCCCAAGCTCTCACGATGTTCAGGAACAACTACGACAACGATGCGGTCACCTTGTATGAGCTCTATATCAAGCTTTCAATCCGCTCAACTAACCATTCCGTGTGATATAGCTCCCCGCAAGGCCGGATATTCCAGGTCGAGTATGCGCAGGAGGCAGTGAAGCAGGGTTCCGTCGTGGTTGGGTTGGTTAACAAGACACATGCCGTGCTGGTTGGCCTCAAGGTCAGGATCCCCCTCAGCTCCGTTGGTCGCTACGCAAACCAGAAGACAGTATCTAACGTCGATTCGAATATCTAGAGAAATGCCGAAGAGCTCTCCTCATATCAGAAGAAGATCATCGAAGTCGACTCGCACATGGGTGTCGCTATCGCCGGTCTCGCATCTGACGCCCGCGTCCTCTCCAACTACATGAAGCAACAGTGTCTCGGCTCCCGAATGACTTACGGCCGCCCTCTGCCCGTGAACCGGATCGTCTCTCAGATCGCAGACCGTGCCCAAACAAACACGCAACAGTACGGCAAGCGGCCATACGGTGTTGGTCTTCTCGTTGCTGGAGTGGATGAAGCTGGCCCTCATCTATTCGAGTTCCAGCCTTCTGGCATGACCGCGGAGATGCTTGCCTGCGCTATCGGAGCACGATCCCAAATGGCCCGGACCTACCTCGAACGTAACCTAGACCAGATTGCGGAGTCTTCGCGGGACGAGCTCATTACCCATGGACTGCGGGCTCTCAAGGAGACTCTGTCTCAGGACAAGGAATTGACAGTGGACAACACATCCGTTGGTGTGGTGGGACAGTCGAGTGAGACCGGGAAGGTCGAGGGCTTCAAGCTCTACGAAGGACAGCAGCTGCTACCGCTCTTCGAAGCCTTGGACCAGTCAGACGCAAGCTCTACAAAGGAAGGTGAGGGGATGGAGGTCGATTCATAAATGTGATCTTACGCCATAGATGAAAATGCCTTGCCTGGTACGGGGTAATATGACCAATTCCATTGATGCTCTCGTGCTGTCATGCTGCCGTGCTGCTAGCATGCCATTTATATCATAATCGGGACTACCTGACCTGTCTATCTAATTACCGTCGCTCTAACTATATGTATTTGAGCATTACCGTCTATTCCTCCTCCCAATTCAATTGATACCTCCCCTCACTGACCTGATAGGCCTTCAGGCGCGGCCAAACCTCCTCAACAGTCTTCGCCTCCACAAGAATGCCCCCATTCTCCTTTGAAACATACCCTTCCCGCACCGAATTCCTCACCCATTCAAGCAGCCCATCCCAGTATCCTGCAACATTCAACAAAACGACCCCCAAATGGTGAATGCCCAGCTGATTCCACGTCGTCATTTCCATTACCTCCTCTATCGTCCCAAACCCGCCCGCCAACGCAACAAATCCACTCCCAGGACCCCCCTCACGCACCTTCTCAGCCATCATGCGCTTCCGCGTATGCATATCCGGCACAATCGTCGTAAGCCCAAACTCACTTGCCGCGATCCCGCCGTTCTCAGCTTCATCGACAACCCGCTCAGCTTCTTTCCCTGCACCCCCAGCAGAAGCAGAAGAAGTGGACGGCGTCTGCTCGTTCTTGTTCTTGTTATACCCTGGCTCCGTACTCACCAGCGCCCGCGGGATAATCCCCACCACGGACTCCGGGCCGGACAGCTGCACCAGTGTTCGTGCGATCTCTCCCATAAGACCCTTTGTGCCGCCGCCGTAAACGAGCTGGATGTTGTTCTCGTGGAAGATGTGGGCTAGGCGCCGTGCGGTTTCCATGTGTGCGGGGTTTGTGCCTGCGACTGAGCCGCAGCTAAGAGATTGTTATTACATTTTCTTTAGATATGAATCGCGTTCTTTGGCAGGTGTGTAAAGATGGGTTGAGTAGTAGAGGCGGGGGCGGGGTAAGTGCTTTCTCCGACTTACAAAACACAAACCACGGCGCGTTTGGTCTCGGTGGTTACCATTTTGCTGGATTGTGGTCGGTTGGGTTTGGAGGAATGCAATTGCTCTATGGGCAAAAAATTTGAGTAGTGTCAATGTCTATATAGTTTGTAGCTGACGTCGGGATGCGAGGCGAATTTCTGGGGCTTCAAATGACGATGAGTCATGGAGGGGCTGCAAAGCATCGTGGTATAGAAGGTTCTGCCGATTTGCCCATTCTTATATGCCCCTGTAAACAAGATCTACGCATCTAAGTCTGATTAGATGCCTCTTTTTAGGCTCGGGTGGATGAAATCATTGGCATTGGGTATCACAAAGTCGACACATTTCTCAGCTAACTCGCCGGTTTGCTCTTCTTTCTCCGAAGTTTCGACTCCTCTGCAACACTACTTTTATCAGACAACTTTCCTGGCGTATCAACTCTCGCTAGGGGTGTCCCAACTCGTCCTGGTACAGTAGTGCTCGGTGGGGGTTGTAGCTTCGAGGCTGCACCTCGATCTGCATCCCCAGTCTTAGATAGAATAAAAGATCCCGGCTCCCCCATTAATGGGCTCTCGTCCATGTACTCATCTCCGTACCGGGCTAGAAGATTGAAAGAGTCTGCGAGCGACCTCATGTCGTGGACCGATGAGCTGGTGTCGGCCGTCCCGGCCAAAGACTGTGCTTTTCCTGCAGCGTCGGCGTCCGGCATTGGTGTGTTCTCTTTGCTTGCTTGTGCGCCTGGTTGACCAGGAATTGTGGATTTCGGCACTGGTGGAAGATATGTGTGTCCATGCGACGGGGTAAATTTGGGTAGTGTCGATGCAGTCTTGAGCATACTCGTGAGTGAAGTGACGGCCGAAAGCTGTGACAAATAATTCCAGGTTAGTGGACATCGCACAGGATTGAGCAAGCAAGCTGGAACCAGAGACATACAATTCGATTCCCAATCACACTGGCAGCCGAAGGCGCCATGTAAATGCAATCATTGACCACAAAAAACGTAGCCAACACACTAACCTCATCCTCAAACCCAGCTCGTTTCCTTCTCGACTGCTTCCGAATAACCCATACATTCGAGGGCTCATGCGCGAACTGAGCATTTGCGCCTGCGGCCGCTTGTAACGGATCATACCCAACTATGAACTCTAGACCTTGCATTGTCTTTAACCGGCCTTCGAAGGCTTCTCTCGTCTCCACAAAATGACGGAATGCTTCATTGTAGTTTGCTTGGATGGCTAGCGAGGCGTTGTTCGATGTTGCGTCGAAGAAGGGCGATTCGGCGAAGTAGAATAGGACTGGTCAGGAGCAATGATTAATTTCGTCGGACAAGGGAGAGGATTCAGTGACGGTGGTCCCTACTGTTGTTCGAATGGAGATATCCGCCCATCATTTGGACGTGCGATGGAGATCGCCAGAGGATTTCCTCCAACGAGGAGGGGTCTTGTGTGCCTGCCATGGATTGCTGACAAAATATCGTATTGTCTGGAAGAAATAAAAGAAAATTCCCAAGAATGTGGAAGAAATCGATAGCTCTGAAGTCGAGGGGAAGCTTGGTCCTGATGTTCTCTTCCGCGGAGTATGATCTTGTTTGCAGTGTTTGTTTGCATGTCTGTCTATTGTATATATACGAAGGCAGGTGAAGTGCAAATGAGCAATCGTTGAGTATCATTAAGTTCTATTTAGAGAAGCTCAAATATATCAAGTCCGAGTCCCAAATCATCAAAATGCAACCAAAACGCCGTTCCTCGCTCAATGTTGAATTCCTCATTCCTGTCCAACCGTCTAATATATAATTCATGTCAATCGTCGAGGGCAACTGTTGAATGTTGCCATGCATATATTTTCAAAATCATCGAAAAAGAACGCAGCAGAGCTATGCATCAGGTAGAATCATTTCGCATATGAAGGCATGAATATGCCACAGACAGTCCTTAGCTTCGTGAGCATCTCGTCCCACTCGCCTTCGGCACTGCTCAGCATGGTCACGGCACCACCAGCACCGATTCGCCAATTCTGAGTCTCGTCCCGGTCATCAGATGAGGTGAAGGCCGTGCGAATGAGGACGGAAAAACTCCCCCCTCCTCCAAGATCGAGAAAACCCATAACCCCAGAGTAGATACCGCGCTTCCGGCCTTCAATTGAGGAAAGGTGCATGCAGGATCGTTCCTTGGGGGCGCCGGTCATAGAGCCGGGCGGTAGACAGCGCTGTAATGCCGTGAGTCCGTACCCAGACATGTTCGACGACTGTAGCCGTGATAGGCTTTTCGCAGCATACCCGGGCTGAAGCGGATCAACCCGTCCTTTGACGTGGGTGATCATCTGGTAGACTTGTCCGTGGTCTTCTACTTCAAGCAGTTTCTCCACGTGGACATTGCCTGCACCGCAAATGCCGTAGAGGTCATGCCGTATAAGATCCGCAATCATGAGGTTCTCGGCCATTTCCTTCGTTGACCCGAGGATCTCCCGTGCTCTTTCCAGCGTCATGCTACTGGACTTTCTCACGGTTCCCTTCATGGGTTTCATCTCCAGGGTCGAGCGACGGTCCCAGTTGAGGAAGCATTCAGGGCTACTACTCAAGATCTTGATGTTTCCAAGTCTTGCAAAGGCACTGAATGCAGCGGGGTTGTATTTCCGAAGTCGTTTATACAGCTTCCATGGAAATTCGACACGCTCGTTAGCGGCTTTCAGTGAAGGTAGAGTGATCGATGTCTCGCAGGTCAAGCACAGCTCGTACGATTCTCCGGCTCTCAATTCGTCTTTGCACGCCTCGACTCGTTGTAGATAGGCATCTTCGCTGGGAAACTGTATCAGTCCCCGACTCAGAACAGAATCCAAGAGCTCTTCGTCAGCAGCGGTGGTCTCAGACGGTTGGGGTTTAAGGCTGGAAGTTTGCAGCATCCTCGAAGCCTGGTCTAACCAGCCAGCTGGTTGGCCATCTTCTTCCCTCGTCGATTGTACGGTAACCCGACCCGTCTCATGATCGACTACAATGCTCCTTTCGGTCCATAACAGGCTGACATCTGGTGGGTCTTCAGAGTCAGCGCTCTCTTGTGAGCATCTATCACTCTCGAAGCTTGGGTTTTCGTGTTTCGGATGAGCAAGACAGGCGAGTCCCAACTCGTAGGAAAAGTAACCCAACAAGCCTGCCCAGAACGGAACGTTGGCGTCTCCGGAATCAACTTTCTTGTAATCCATCAAATACCGCAATACATCCCAGACTTGAAAGACGGACATTACTGATTCCACTGCCCCGTCCTCTAATTTTGTAGAACTGGAGAGTGGGAGACGTTCCAGTAATAGAGTCTGTTGTTGAGCAAAGTACTCAAGCCTCCAGCTTCCAGGACTCGGAACAGAGATAATGCTATGCTTGCCATTCGATCGGAACAGGACTGCTGGAGTACCCGGCTTGTTAAAGAGCTCGCAAATCCCCTCTGCATCTGATTGACATGAAGAGAGAGATCGAGAGGCGCTGTGATTGGAAGAAGATGCACTCCATTTGACCAAAGTATACGCAATATCCGATAAACTAGCGTCTTCGCTCGAAGGTCGAATGATGTCAACAGGTAGGCGCCCATATCCTTCGCGATCATGCATTTTGTTGTACTTGACAGCCATCTTCCACCAGTTGCGGAGCAGCTCATGGCATGCTGTTCGATCAGACTTGCAGGATTCCGGGTGGAACTGTACACCCCAGAAAGGCTTATCCCTGTGTCTAGCGGCCATTGGAATCCAAGTCGCAGAAGACGAGGAACCGTTTCCAGGAAGAGAAAACCAGGCAAGGACATCAAGCTCTGGCTTTAGAAATGTAGGCTGGCTGCGTGTGGAAGTAGTCATTTGTTCATCAAAAGCGGCATATAATGAGTGATATAGCGTGACCTCCAAGTCCTGCAAATTTTCGAAAATGTCCCTCTTGGCCGTGGTAATCCGATGAACCTGTCCGTGCAAAGGCTCCGGCAACCGCCCGATAGGAACGCCATGATGAAGACACAGACTCTGAAACCCAAGACAGATACCTAGAACAGGCAGGATATCCGAGCTACTGAGATTCCAGATATCTGCCATAATGCCGACATCTTTGGGGATATTTGGTTGGCCTGGCCCGGGACCTAGGACGACAGCGTCAAAGTGCTGTAGAAATTCCACCATATTTCCATCTGGCCATTTTGCGTCATTCGTCATAACTGTGACGCGAGCTTCGAGAACTTCTTCAAGCATAGAAACGACATTGTAAGAAAATGAGTCGTAGCAGTCGATATAGAGTATACTAGACTCAGGATCGGCTGCTGACGCCGTCCAGTCACCAAGGAGTGGCGCCATTGCGCTGGCTTGGGTCTTTTGATGAATATTGAGGAGTAAATGTACCTCTCTAAATTAGCGGATGATGAGCATGATGAGAGTAAGTCTTCGTTGATTTTCTTGAAGCTTTGAAGATGGATTTTGGATGGTGGCGGCGCGGCAAAAAAAGTTGAGGATCGGGTGGAGCTTTGATTGTTAGGAACCACCGGAGTACCATGGACTAGGAGCATGAATACGGAGTAATAGCAGTTATTAGACAGCCTAAATTGTATATGCACTAATGTGTCAAATCTATGCCCTTTTGACCGACAGAGGTAATCCTCTAAATAGTACGCCTCACTATCCATTGCACATCATCACTGCTCTTTGGGGTAACTGGCGATCTTGGCTGTAACCTTTGGAAAGTATTGACTCACAAAACCCTCTCTATATCACATGTTAGCAACGAAAGAATCACAGCAGATGAATGGATCATACGTATAGTAGCTGTGCGCCGAGCTATGGTCTCCAACCAGATTGTGTGCCAGTTCGTGGCAGAGAATCACCCACCAATAAACCATAGCTTCAGGCCGGTGCTGGGCTGCGTTCTGGAGTACATCTTTTTCTTGCAGTTGCTGGAAGTAGTGGTAATTGCAGAAGATGCTGCCCGCTCGGTTGAACCCTATGGCTCTAGACAGGGGATCATAGAAAATGCTTAAACTGTCTGGCCGCAATGAGAAAACGTCGGCGCAGTCAAGCAGGATTTGACCAAACATGTTGATCCCAAGATTATTCGTGGCGAGGAATGTAGACCTCTCGGAAACTGTTTTGGCAAAGAGAATATTAAGCCCTGAAGGAAGTTTGGCAACGAACTCTAGATCATGCCCAGGCTTCTCGTCGCAGTAAGACTTCAACTCGCTGATGTGGTCGGTTTGCGGCCGACTGAATACACCAGACGAGCCATGCGGCCTGCTAGATCGGACCGCAGAGAGTAGCTTTTGCTGCATATCAAGGGCAGACTTAGCTGACACCGGAGCTTCAGGCCGAGGCGTTTTTGGCGGTTCAGGAGACGGCGGGTTCTTGGATGAATCAGGCAACGTGGTGACATCGTTGAATGGGTTCCAGGACGAGCGTTCTTTGAAAGTTTTCTTGAAACTGGAAAATAGACCCCGACTTTCCTGTGGCGGTTCCTGTGAGTCTTTGGGAGAGTCCGGGAAAAAGCCCGGCATTGGGTTCGAATCCGGCTTCTCAGGCGTCCTATTGTGCACTTCATTCGTGGTCAATGCGATTTCCTTCTCCTTTTGTTCTATGCGCCGCCGTTCTTCCTCCAACGCCTGCTGACGCTTATCCTCGGCGATCTGAGCCTGTTGAGCTTTCTGCCTCAAGATGCGCTCCACATTATAGCCACGGCCCCTTAAGTCTAACAGGTCGGTTTTCAATAGCATTTCCATGGTAAGAGGCGAGTGGAGCTTTGGTCGTTTGAGGAGTAGATGGGAGAGCGCCTGACTGATCTCGTAGAAATCATACGGACCGGGGCATATCCGCATGACTCGTTCTCTCGACGACTCAGCAATGATGGCCTTCTTTTCCTGTGCGAAGGATATAGAGCGACCCTTAAGAGACCGTGTGACAGAGATGGACTGGACAACTTGTACTTGGAGATGGTTATCAATCCATCGCCCGTCATGTCGGATTCCATCAGGAGGCTGGTCATGGAGAAAGAGCCTGGAGCGTTCCTTAATCAATTTCAGTAACTTGACACCGGACCGCTGATCTGGAGTTACTGGCCCCCAGTGAGCTCGTTCCTCCACCATCTGGCTGAGTGGTACTGCGCCCAAGGCCAGGTAGAAATTCTCCAGCCCTTCTTCTTGGGGGCAGGCGAGAACGTGTTGCTTGAATAGAACGAAGCTTGGGTAAGCGTCCACGATGACTGCATCCTTCGCTCTAGTCAACGACCATTCCTTAATGCCCTCGTCTTCAGCCTCTCCTTCAGAGTCAGAATTAGCAAGGTTCTTCCTATCACTTTTAGACTGTCCCATTATCGAAGAGATATCTCTGCTCGCCAACAAGAACGGACTCCTCCTCATTTCGTTAAAGAGTTCTTTGTTCTTTTTTAGAACAGAAAAGTCTTCAGCAAGCGTTCTCAGAAGTTTGAGATACTTTTCAGCACTCTGAAATACAGAGGATATCCGAGCTGGCTCTCTGACTACCATCTGAGCAAGCTCTATTTTGGTTGGTTCTCGTTTCGACCCAAGGGCCATCAGAAAAAGGTTTCCTTCCTGGCCATAGTCGACAAAGTCAAAGATATCTTTGTAATCTTCGCCGTCACCCAGGTAGCAAAGCCTTGGTGCAACACGTCGTACTTTCCCGTTTTCCAAAGATTCATCATTTGTGTAGACAGGGACTATCTCCGCTCCTCCGGCACGTTCTATATCGCTCGACTTGAGTTCAGAGACTCTCCCTGAAAGATACCGGAAAAGCAACCTCGCATCTCGCTTCGTAGATGGCGGTCTACGAATCAAGATCTCAACACAATCGGATAGCCTGGGATGTTGCTTCACGCCAAGCTTGGACGCATGGCGATGGAGATTTTTCTGAAGAATATCAAACCCGAACAAGGCAGCGCCTTCATCCGTAAAGCACTTGCTTGGGACACTGATCTTAGTCTTTTCTGTACTTGGCGTATTGGGTGGATTCCCCTGCTGGCTGATTCCGTCTGAGGAACCAAACTTAGTGGTGTGTTCAACTGGTAGAAACTCAACGGTGCTTGAGTTGAGATCAAAGGCACCATAACCATTAACGTCGAATTCGAGGGTGAAATATGACATGGCTTTCCAATACAGACTCCAACCACCGTTGGCGGCAGCCCTAGCCATGATTCCTATTACCACAGGAGCTGGAGGAAATTTCTGGAGGCCCAAGCTGGTCAAAAACTTGCCCTCACTGCTGTTGGGTAGATATATCCCCGGCCACTCAAGTACTGGAAGGCCTAAAGCTCGTATTGTATCACTGGGTTCGTAGAGTTCCTGGACTTTGAAGCGTTCCCCCGGCGGCATTTTCGCACCACGATCAATGCTAACTTCGGCGGTGCAGAATTTGGTCAATTTGAGGCGTTTGACGTCGTTTGTAGGAATATCATTACGGACAGATGCGAGGTATCGTACCAGGTCGACATGACTCCACTTTCTCTGGTTGCTGGATTTCTCACCAGAGGAATCGGTGGTATTGAGCAGACGCTCGAAGATGACAGACAGCTCGACTGTTTTACGTACTCCAATGGCAGTCAGAAGTTTCTCCTTGACACCCTGAAGACCATGAACAACGGGTAAGTCGTCAAAAAGACGGACAGTAGGGAAATACGTCTCGCCAGGACGCTTCATGCCAATTTTGGTTGGAATAACGGTATTATTCTGTAACTGATCAATCACGTCTTGCTTTGCATGTTGACCTAGACTGTCCCACTGTCTCGATATAACCGGGAGCACCTGGGCGGCAAATGCTGGAGATTGCGTGATGTCTTGTGCTAGAGGGAGAGTATTCCTGTTTCCGGCATTGCTGACAAGCCAACACAACCAAGGAACCATCTGCAGTTCTTCCCAGCCAAACGCATCCAACTCACTCTTAGCCAGAGCTTTCGTATACTTGAACGGCATCACGGATGGTGGTAATGGTAGATCTGAAGGTATACGCTGAGGGTTTAGATAAAGCGATACACTGGAAAAGACGATCAAACCGGTCGAGTTACCCTCTTGATCATCTGTGGAGGCTACCGCAGCATTCAAAATGCTTTTCACAGAGTATAGATCAAGCTGTCCAGTTGCAGCTCGTCGGCCCAACCAAGAGAGAAACTCGGGAATTTGAGATGAGCGCAGTGGGCTCGTTTCCAGCTCGCGTTTGATGTCGGTGACTGTAACTTCGGTCAAGAGCCCCAGCATCGTTAACCTCTTGACGAAATCCTTTGAGCCTTCCATGAATTCATCTGGTAATACCGGTATGGAGTCTATGAAATTCAGGTCTTTTGCGGCTATGCGGACCTGGTGGTTTGGAAGAATCCCACAGGTAGAAAGTATTTCAATAGAGGCATTCTCATTGCAAGTCCAAAAAGCATCTTCCATTGTCTCCCCAAGCAGAGGTGAAGGCGTTGATTCACGGAACACAAATTGATTTGCAGTATGGATAGCCTCAGGAAGCACATTTACAATGTCTCCTTTTCGGATTTTCGACTGCTTCGAAGGTTCTTTCGCAGCAAGTATCCGGGTTTTGATAGAAGCCATCTCTGTAGACCATGCAATGCGGCAGACTATGCCAGCCGCTCTCAACATCTCCGTGTTCCATTTGCTGATGTATCTTGTGTTGAGATCGATACTCTCTCGTTCCACGGTTGGTATAACGGAAGGTGCTGAGATGTGAGCATTTAGACCTGTTGTTTGCTGTGTTGGAAAGCCAATAAAGACCCTACCACCCTTGTTAGGTAGGATGGCCGACAAAAACTCCGCTTGAGATGCAGACGCTGCAGACGCTACGCTGGTATCATATGAAGGTGTCAGGACGGCAATTGAAGTCTTCTTCGGCGGAGGCTTTCGCGTGGCTCGCTCCAGCTCGCTGCTTAAAGATTGACTAATTGAGGCCTGAATGCTGGCGGTATTAATGTGTAGGAAAATTGATGCAGTTGAGATCTTAGTCATGTCTCCAGAGCCATCAACTATTTCCTTCTTTTCGCTATTCATCGGTTTTTCAGAGGAGTTCTGGGTGAGTCTAGACAAGAAGCCCCGTAGTGTGGAAGTGGTATCTCTGATATTGTCGCGAAGCGTGTTCGCATTCGGATTCCATTCAACGACGCGCATCCAGATCGCGTCAACCTGAGCAACTTCTCTTGTGACGTTGGTTATTTTCATTAGTCGGTCCTGAGTTTTCGTCTCCAGGTCTCTAGGTATAGTAAGATCAATACCCGGGGCAGCTTTTTTGTTCAAGCGCAGCACATTCCAGTCGTCAAGCCACAGCTCGATACATTCGAGCTTGACAAATGTGAGACTGCTTGAAAGAAACTGGCACAGTTGCATAAGAGACGGTACCGGAGAAGTATCATTGCGATAATCCAAGACAAATGTAGTTTCCGGATTAGCCTCTTCGTTCAGCTGCAGTCGACGAGTGAATAAAGAGTTTCCTTTCCAGTAGAAGGCCATGGCGTCTGTGCCTGAAGACACAAAAGGCTCTTCACAGTCATCGAAGACACTGTAGAAGCCAACACCGAAAGCCCCAATCTTCGTCTCATCGGGATTGCCGTCCGCGATGCGTTTCAGTCTAGCCCAGTCCTTTTCGCTGAAAGGAAGACCATTGTTTGAGATCAAAAGACGCTTAAGCGTGTGATGAGAGATAGTGTGTTTTATCATAGTCGAGCTATCGGCAGAGGAAGGCAGAGGGATCGTGGTCGAAGGTAGAGTATCGAACTTGATAGTGACTTTGGTGGCGTTGGCATCGGCTGCATTCTGAATCATCTCTCGCAAGACCGTCCTTCAGCTTCGTCAACGATGACCCTATTGGATTGGAGAAACGCGATACGCCAGGAAGACTCACCATTTTCCTGAATAACGAGCCAGAACCTTTGAGATCAGACCGCGGGTATCTACGGTGACGGCCTCCTCATCGGCTCCAGATCCCATAGTCTGCGCCCTCAGCGCACTAAAATCAACCTTATGAGCCATATTGTTAAACCAGTGATATTCCTAGCTCCAGAGCTGAGTTGCCATCCATAACATGAACCCGGTGGGGCTTAATCGCAAGTAAGCAAGGCGAGTGAATGACAGCAAAGTACCATGAAGTAAAGAACACGGGAGAGAGGGGTACAGAATGAAGTTAAGAGGAATCACGCAAGCATAAAGAGCAACAGAGGATCGGTGTCATGACGCAGTCTAGAAGCAAGAGAGTTTCGCAGCAGAAGTTCGCCATCCACCCATTGTCGGCGTTTCTGCGGATGATGCTCGAAGCCCCGAGTCAATCCAAGCCACTGAACGTATCGGATGTTTTATCAGTGTTATCGGAGGCGGTACCTGGATGAGTCAGTCACATTAGCGTCCGATAAGGGGAGTGCGGTGAGGCTTACAGGTCACGGGGTCTAGAATCCGGGGCTGAGCAACAGCTTGCTGGTTGATGTTGGAGTAGGTGCTCCGGACTTTATTGAATTACTACTTTTGAATATACTCGTTGCTGCCGTGGGCCAGTGACAAGTTGACGGGGTCGTTGCTAGCGTCACTCGTGAACCTGCAGCTAACAACAATCTCCGAGTCCCTCATTCCCCGTCCCTCCACTGCTGCGCATGACTTCTCGGCACTCGTATACGCCCGTTGGAAGCAGTCCGCGTCACGCCCGACTGTCTCCGCATCGGCTCCTCTCATGTCACAATGGGTGTTGATCCTTTGTCACCCATCGCCCCTGCGCGCTTAAGGGCTTTGATACTTCCTATCGGCAAGATCAAGCGGTCTCGTTTCCTCAGTTTCGCCGCGAGACTTCAGGCCGAAAATGTCGTTCGCTTGGGGGACATTAGTCCCGATGCGCGGCCAAACCGAAGTGAGTGACATGGAAGGGAAATGATTTGAAACAGGATATTGCCAAATCAAAAGATACACTTCACTAATGTGGGCAATTGTTCAATAGACATGTTCTCTCCCCTGGCATTCCCTACGGGCATCATCCTCTACGACCTTTCGTTCTCTATGCCACCAATATCCCACCTAGAGCTGTATCCGTTTGAGATATTTAGAGAGCCACTGGTGGTTCTTGCGGTAGCTGATGGTTCAGAGCTGTCCGGCGGCTCAAGCCAGAATGGTGTCGAATCAAACAACGACAAGTCACCGAAGCCAGAGGGACTGGATCAACTCAACGAAGAGCTCGAGCTATTGATAGAGAAAAACCCGAGGGCGCTAGTGCATCAGCTTTTGGTCTTTGATTATGATGGGGTCAACAAGGTCTCTAATGGCCCCGACAATGTTCTCTGGATTCCCCCGCCGCAGGCGTCGAAGGCCACTACAATGAAGACTGTACTCTGCGACATAACGTCTTTGGTCCTCTCCGAGATGGATGAGTTTGCAAAGACCATTCAGAGTATACCGACAATTGACTCCCCTAAAGCTTCGTCTTGGGGCCCGCACCGCGCACCAGATTTGCGCCGTCGCCCAACGGACAAATTATTCCATAGAATGACTATGCCTGCGCAACTTCCCCCAAACCTGAATGACACTCCTGAAACGCCTGAAGGCTCTAGTCAAAGTTCGCCGGCGCCTGAAGACCACGAAACACCAACAACATTCGATGAGATTACTCGCTCTATACAGTTGGCTAGCCGCTCCAATTCCATCCTAGGCAAATCAGGCTCTCTGCCAGGATCAAAAGAGCATAGCAGAGATCGCATGTCAGTCGGAGGAGTAAGTGCGACGGATCGGACGAAAAACCGAATCAAGGGCCGCTCAGGTGTTGTGATAGGGACACTTTTCCTCCAGTCTGGGCGATGGCCCGATGCTCTGAAGGAACTCGTCGAAGCCGCATCAAACGCTAGAGCAAGCAGTGATTATGTGTGGCATGCCAAAGCGCTTGAGTCTATTCTGCTCTGCTTACTGATGTTTGCTTGGGCCGGCATGGATTTTCAGGTTCGTCATGGCCCCTAATGGAGATTCCCATCTATACCCTATAGTCACTAAACTTTCAACCACAGGTACCTCCTATCTGCTATCCTGTCGCTGAGAAGTCTTCGAAAGCAACAGCAGCATTCAACTACGATCCAACGCCGAACCAAGGTTCCGCGGGAAACCGACTCATCTCTCTTCAAAACCTTTCGAACCTCCTGCCTGACCTAGCAAACAACATTCTTAATTTATACAATCGCGCGGCCAATATTACCGACGAGCCGCTTCCCCAGCTCGTTTTCTCCGAGACGGTCATTCGACTGGCAAGGTTATTGGTAGCCACACGCCTCCGCGACGGAGCATTGGATGACAATGCGCTTAAGCACATCGTAATGAATGAGCCATTACAACATCTTGTCCGGCCAGAGCGGCCTCGTGGGTTGACAATACTTCGCAAGAACGAAATTGCAAACTTTCTCTTCCGCGCGTTACCACTTGCCGCTGGCTCAGATCTACCCGCGACAGACGCTATACCTATTCTAATCGGTGTTGTGTCCGTCCTGAACACGCTTGACCTACCACGGAAAAAGGCATTTGTACTGAGAGAGCTACTATCTATATTGGTTCCAGCCCTAGTAACAGCCCGCAAAATCGGGGCCGCAGAAGTGGGTATCCACCCTGCGGCAGGCCTATCATCTCTCAGCGACACTGCATTTGATATCAACGCACTTGATGTAGGGCCAGGGAATATGGACCGCAGCATGCGCTCGCTCCTCGCTACAATAGGTGAGGTATACGGCGTACAATCTTCATCACGGATCGATCAAGGGATTGCTGAGTACGACACCATGGAAGCAATCATTGAACGGGCTTTCCGACATGTTGTCCTCGATCGCTATGGTGATTTAAATTTGAAGATTGATGTTCTCAAGATGTGCATCAACTCTTGTGAAGCGCTCCCAGATTTTGGTGGCGTTCTGCGATTTACAGTTGAGCTTCTACAGACAATTCGCGGAGATCTTATGCTCTCTAGGCTATCTTACACTGCTCCTTGTCTGCAGCCGGATGAGCAGATTCGCCTCCTGAATAATATCAAACGAACTGTGGGTGCTGCAAGTCGCCTCGGTGTAGCAGGCCTGGCAGCCGAATACTGGGATGATTTCTTAGTTCGCGGTGTTGAACTGCTATCCTTGTCTGACCCCAAAAGACCCGTTCGGCGATCCAAGTCGGAGCTCGAAGCTGTTACTGCGACTAGTGAAAAGTCCACGAAAGATCCGTTTCTATATAATCCCTTCTCAAAAGCATCCGGCAAGGTCTCAGAGCAGCTTGTCGTCGCCGGAGAATACGCAGCATTTCAGGTCACTCTTCAGAACCCTTACGAGTTTGAGGTCGAGATTGAACGGATTAGCCTCGAAAGTGAAGGCGTGCCTCTAGAAGCTGTGGCAGAATGGGTACTACTCCCACCACTCTGTCTACAAGACATTACAGTATATGGGATTGCCCAGGAACAAGGCCACCTAAAAATCACAGGCTGCTCTGTCAAGGTTCGACATTGCAGGGAGCGAAGCTTCCCTATATTCAAGGATTTCTGGAAGCCTGATGTAGAGGGCAAGTTCAAGCGAACTGGCCTGGCGGCCAAGAAGCCATCAGCTAATCGTCCGCTATCGTGGTGCTCTACATTCTCGAAAGATGGAAAACCAAACTCCAAGAAAGGGCCTGAAACATCAGTCTGCGAAGTCAAGGTCATCCGGCCCCAACCTTCTCTCATAATCGAATCCTTATCGCTGTCTCAATCCGCTGTAATGGTTCTTGAAGGCGAGAGGGCAACATTCACAATTACGCTGCGCAATGCGTCATCCTGCGATCTTGATTTCATCTTATTCACTTTCCAGGACTCGACGACGAAACAAATTCAAAGTGCGCTTGGAAACAAAGACTTATTGCCAGTTGAGGTGTATGAATTAGCACTAAAACTATCAAGGCCAGCCCTGCAATGGCACAGAGAGGGCTTGAGTCCGAATGACTTTTCCATTGCCGCGGGACAATGCGCCACGTTCACTGTCGATGTCACCGGAAACCCTGGGTTACAGGAAGCTACAGTACAGATCGATTATTCTAGCATTGGGGTTTCTTACGAGGCACTGCCTGATGTCTTCTATACTCGGCAGCTGTTTATCCCGCTAACTGCCACGGTAAATGCAAGCGTGGAAGTGGCTCGTTGTGATATCATACCGTTCAGCAGTGACTTTGCATGGTCAAATGGCCAAAAAAGGGCTGATGACCAGCCCCCAACTGCCGCTCTTGAATCGTCAAGCTCTAGCAACAGCGATCACTTTTCGACTGTGCTCACGAACCTGGCACGAGGAACGTATGGCTCCGACCATTGCATACTTCTCCTTGATCTTCGAAATGCCTGGCCAAACCCGTTATCCGTGTCATTACAGGTCACGGACAAGGCTCCGAACGAGGGCGCTTCTGCTGACACCGAACAATCCGGGCAATATACTCTTTCCGAAGTTCTGCAGCCGGGCCAGATCTCGCGTTTTGTTCTCGTCCTTCCTCGTGTCTATGTGCAAGACCCTCATGCCTCAATACCATCCCTAAAAACAGGATCGAAGAGACAATTTGTTGTCAGTGCACACAAATTGACGTTTGATGCTGAAGCCGCAGCACGGGAAGCGTTCTGGTACCGCGAAGAACTCCTCAAGCGAGTCAATGGATCCTGGAAAGAGACTCTCGGCGGTCGAGAAGGGATAATCGATCTAAGAACCATGCGTTTTAACGCACGCATGGTTGACGCATTCCGACTGGAAGACGTGGAGACAACTTTCTCATTGAAGCCTTCCTTCTCCGCCGAGAGCGCTGAGGCCGATAGCGTCACCCAAACAGGACGATCAAAATACAAAGTCCAAACCGACGAAATGATGGACCTCACCGTCACCGTGCGCAACCGCTCCTCGCGGCCCATCCAACCCCTCCTACGCCTTCAACCCAGCCTCCGGAACCAACCAAGCAACGTCGCACTAGATCTCCCCCGCCGACTCGCCTGGACAGGTATGCTGCAACAAGTCCTCCCTGTGCTAAACAGCGGCGAGAGCACCAGTGCCACCGTCGGGATTACCATCCTCTGCCGTGGCGAGTATGAGTTTGGCGCTACAGTTGAGGAACTCCGGTTACTGAGAAAGTCTCACATTGAGGGCAACGGAGACGATAAGGCGTCAGATCACGTTGTCCCTTACGATGAGGGATTCATCCAGGATACGTTTGGCGCGGATATGGCAAAGAAACGACGCATCTGGCATGCGAGAGAAACGTGTGTTATGACTGCTCATGATTAATTGTGCGAATAGATATAGACGACAGTGAGCTTTTGAACGATTAGCAGCATGTTCATGATTGGAATTATGACAGCCGCCGTTTCGTACGATGTTTTCTGAATATGTGTGTGGTACGTGCTGAGTTGCGAGCACGGCTGCGTGTCGACCAACTATTAATTTCATGTATTATTGCAGCTTGCTGGTCCTCCGAGTTTGTCTTTGACGAGGTAACGGAGACATAGGCTGGTATGGCCTGTTGAGGTTCTCAGTCTGATTGATTGTCTATGTTATATAGATAGATTTACTTGATTTACTAGTCACTGTACATACCCCAGACAATGAACAAATGTCCATATAATCATCTTATCAATCCTCCGGCCACCGGTGCACTTTTCTTTCTCAACCCTCATGATAGAATGTCATCGAGCGCAGCGCCTGTCAATCTAAGCATTCCGAGCTCGAGTAGAACATCGTACGCCCTCAAGCACCGGTGAGCAAACATGTCTTCAACTGAACACAAGGCGCTTGTGTTGAGATGGAAGCTTCGGCCTTGGTCCTGGATGCTCAAGCAGCTTGCGGTGCGGGCCTGCCTCTACAGCTGCGAGTGATATATGAGCACATATCGATTGTGCACAACCAGGCATTGCCTCATTTTCGAAAGGGAAGGTGTTGAGATGTTGAGGTCACGCTCTTCCCTCCTCTTCCTGCTCTTGCGCGTTCGGTGCAGGCCTGTCGTTCCCCTGCGTCCCGGAGCCAGCCGGCTGATCCAACGAGGGAAAGCTGAGATACTTCCAGTCCTCGATCTCCTCGATGATACACTTGAGTCGATCGCGAATGCTCTCTACCGCATAAGTACCCAAGATCAGCCTCAGAGGCGGGTATGAACAATGGCCTAGTTGCCAGACCAGATGGGCCGCCTTGACTGCGCTGGCGGGCTGTTTATCGCCCAGCCACATGAGCATGCGCTTTGCGTGCGCAGCTGGCGCTGTGGGGGTATTGTATGGTTCGCTTGGAGGCTTCACGAGAAAGTGTCCGTAGAGCGGCAACGGAGAGGAGAGGTTATGCACGCTATCGGTGCTGGGAAACGGTTCGGCCGAGACGAGATCCCCCACGTCGTCGCGGCGCATGTGGCCCGGTTCCACGAGAGTAGTCTTGATATTGAAACTATCGACTTCATAAAGCATGCTCTCCATGAGGCCCTCAACCGCATACTTGGACGCACAGTAAGGTCCCAGCCCCGGCACACCAAGGGCGCCAGACGTCGAGCTAAAAATGAGATACCGGCCGGAGCCGCGTTCTCTGAAATGAGGCAGCGATAGTTGAATAATTTTCAGTGTCCCTGTAAAATTCGTCTCGAATTGATCCCGGATATCGTACTCGTCTTGATCTTCGCAGGCGCCGATTACGCCGTACCCGGCGCAATTGGCGATGATGTCGATGCGGCCGAAGCGCTCGATTGTGCGGTCGATGACTTGCTGGACAGTTTCACGCGCTCGGACGTCGCAGAGAAGCCCGAGGCAATTTTGGTGCTCCTCTTCTAGCTTCTTCATTGCTTGCGGGCTGGTTTCGAACGTCCGGCCGACTGCTGCTACGAGATCGTCGCGTGAGAGCGCGGTCTTCACTAACGAGCGGCCCATGTGGCCGGTTGCGCCGAATATCTAGAGTCACGAAAAGCGCGATCGTTAGCCTTAGCCTTTTTCCAATATAGGAGGTATATGTACCAGCCAGACAAGTGGTTTGGGGGGGTTCTGCGGGCCTGGAGGGTCGGTGGTTGAAGGGAGTTGGAGCTTGATTTCTCGATTATTGACTGTTGCCGAGGGCGACAATCCTGTCGTCGCCCTCGGAGGGGAGTTGTGAAGCTCCATCGAGTAGAACTTGTTTGTAGTAGAGGAGGTTGTTCGAGTTGCGAAGACGGCGGGGGGAGATCTGCCGCGTTATCTCCGAATCTCCGCATCCAGAATCTGGGGTCTACTCCGTACAGAGTACAGAATACCCCCACGTGAAGAGGTAAATCATGTCTTATATATATTATTTTGAAATAGTAACCTATTGTAACCTTGACACATTGGATATACAACGCTACTCGAATGCAGCCACTCAAACGCCAGCACGCCGTAGAAGCACACAAACAGCTACCGACCAACCTCTCTCCGGAGCCGTCCAGCGGCAGTGGAGGGCGCAGGCTCGGGCCACCCGCTCACAGCATCATCTACTTCTTCAAGGAATGATTTGCTGTTATGGATGGACGTGCTGGCTAAAACTACCCGTATGCCCGGCGAGCTGGCGTTGACCTGGGTTACCATCTTTGCCTCCTCATATGTTGTTCCACCAACCATGAAGATGATAACATCTTGTGGTTTGTCCCGGGTATAGCCGCCGCCTTCTAGGAATGGATACTGAAGTTCCTTGAGCCTGCCTTTGATCAAGTTTTGTAGGGTGGCTTCCAAACGAGGCGAATGTTGAGTGTAAACGTTTTCGACTCCCTTCAGACCTTTGAATCTGTCTCGAGCGCCTGAAAACAAAGACGTGGACTCAAAAAGATCGGAGAAACCGCCAGCAACAGGAGGTGCTTGAAGAGAGTGGTGGTAGGCGAGGATTTTGGGTATAATGTTGACTCGGTGTGAAGGGACGTTTCCTGCTGTTACCAGCAGATCGAGAAGAACTGGAAGAGCGTTTGATGGCTGCTTCTCGTATCTGATAGCATATAATGCGACCAAGCGCAGTTTATTGTCAGCAGGCACATTAGGTGTTTGGATGATCCTTTGAAGATTCTTAACGAGCGTTAGTTAGGCACCGAATGCGAGTCGACATAGTATTTGGCCTACCTTTAGGTCGCTGTTGTGGTTGTCATTGCAAGCCAAGCTTTGTTCCAACTCGCTCACGTCGAGTAGGGTATCTTCCCCTACTCTTCGGCTGAGTTCGCCCACAAGCGTGACATGTTTGCTCACATTGCCGGAGAGTTTTCGGAATTCAGGATAATCTTCAACGAAGCGCTTCATATCGGCGATTGACTCAATATTCATTGTGTTCTTGGTCTTTGCCTGATACTGTTCCACGTATTCCTTAATGTTCTGCCCAAGATCTCCAAAGTTTTGGTACATGTTCTTCTTGAAAAAGGGATCTTGGTCCTGCGAAAGGACAATCTCCCGCAGTTCTGGTCTGATTTCGGGCACATCTCGGAGGTCAACCCGTCCATTGTGAATTCCCATTAATTCGTGAACCATGGCCTGATATGTCCATTGCGTGAGAAGCGGCGTAATTGGGTCGTCACGACGGTCAAGAATAAGGAGGATTGGAGGAGTGTCGGTCTTGCGAAAGTTGAACAGCTGCTCTTCCTGCGTTAGCTGATAGCGAACTTCAGTAGCTAACTTCTTCGCCAGTAAGCTGTTCTTCTCATATCGAATGAGTGGGTTCTTCTTGAGAGACAATAATGTCGCAATGACTCCTTCCGTCGTTCTTTGCAGTGCGTCCGCATTCCATACATCTGGCGAATTGGCCCAGAGGCGCTGGCCCGGATGACCTAGATTCAAGGAGCATAAATCCGGATTGATCACAAGAAAGTCCGCAAAATGTTCCTGGACGACGCGCACCACTTCGTGTACATCGGCTTCGGCCAGGCGCTCGAGCGACGACTTGCGGATGATATTGCTTAGGTAGATGTAATATTCGCCGTACTTTGGCTCTCGGAGTTCATCGATAAGGAGCTGGATTGAAGTCGGCAAGGGGCGCACAAAACAAAGACAACGTAGATGTCGCATTCTCTCACGAGCGGCGTTATCGAGGCGGTCGATCAGGTATACCTCGTGGTTGAGCAGGGCGGATTGGGTAATGGCCGTCGAGACAATCGGAACCTGCCGCAATCAACAATTAGCTTCCAGACTCATCACGGCCATCGTAGCAGAGATGCGAGTGTCCCACTGTCTCACTGTCAAGGAGTAATATCTTCATCTTCGTCGCGGAGGGGCCAGAGGTCGATGGATCACCCGCAGTGACCATCTTGGAGATGTAGCCAGACACCGCGGAGACAACGTCCATGGTGGTGGTTAAGGGGAACAACAAGGAATCAAAAGAGGAACTAATTGCTTTACAGGCGTGGCATGTGAGAAGGAAAGACTGTAGCTGAAGTTAATATTGCGGAGGGAGAAGTGGAGGAGGTCAAAGTGATGCCAAGTCGCAGGTGATGATCGACCTTGTGATTCCGTCATGCTTCGACCCCCAATTCAGCGTCTTTCTTCCCACTCTCCTCCTTCCTCATATCTTGATCTTCACATCTGTTTCTGACTCCATGTTTCCCTGCCTGTAATAGATCCCCTTCTGGGCTTTCACCATGTTTCCAGGCATCGACTACTGTAAGTCTGTTGACTTTTTGACACCTTGCAGTCGAGTCGTCATAACATCAAGCGAAGCTTCAAACCGCGCCAGCTAACGTCTACTCCACTTCATATAGTGTTCAGCTATCCATCTCAACTGACTGGAGCTTCTGTCGATGAGCGTACGTTCCTCTCACCGCGCCTTTTGCTATAACTCAACTCGACCAGTCCAGCTAATGGCGGGGTCTTCGGAGATATAGTAAAACTCATAGCCTCGTTCCTCCTCTCATACCCTTTGGCGGCTCTTTTAAAGAGAATCCCGGATGCTCATCCCTGGAAGAAAAATGCGTTCAATATCGGGGTGTCGCTCTTCTACCTCGTCGGACTGTTTGATCTGTGGGATGGGCTGCGGACCCTCATCTACAGTTCCGCGGGCATCTACGCCATTGCCTACTATATCGATGGCTCAATGATGCCTTGGATCGGCTTCATTTTTCTGATGAGCCACATGTCAATCAACCACATTACTCGTCAAATCCTGGACGATCCTCAGACTGTCGATATCACCGGGGCTCAGATGGTGCTTGTGATGAAGCTCTCTGCTTTTTGCTGGAATGTGCATGACGGGCGGTTGCCACAAAACCAGCTGTCTGATCCTCAGAAGTATGCCGCGATCACCAAGTTTCCATCCATACTGGACTATTTGGGATATGTGCTGTTCTTTCCGGGCCTTTTTGGCGGCCCGGCGTTTGACTATGTCGCCTACCGCCGGTGGATCGACACCACACTCTTCGAAATACCCCCAGGAACTGATCCCTCTAAAGTGCCACCAACTCGGAAGAAGCGCAAGATTCCCCGCAGTGGGACACCTGCTTTCAAGAAAGCAGTGACAGGGCTGGTGTGGATTGTGGTTTTCCTGCAGCTGGGCTCGATCTACAATAACGAGGCGGTGCTGGATCCGAGTTTCATGGAATACTCATTTGTCCGGCGAGTCTGGACTTTGCATGCCCTTGGATTTACAGCTCGTACCAAATATTACGGCGTGTGGACTCTGGCCGAAGGCGCCTGCATCTTGTCTGGAATGGGATATAATGGCTTTGATCCCAGGACCGGCAAGGTGTTTTGGAACCGACTTGAAAACATCGACGCTTGGAAGCTCGAGACTGCTCAGAATTCCCATGCCTATCTAGGGAGTTGGAACAAGAACACTAACCACTGGCTGAAAAACTACGTTTATTTGCGTGTGACGCCAAAGGGCAAGAAACCAGGATTCCGCGCGAGTATGGCGACTTTCACTACCAGTGCTTTCTGGCATGGCTTCTACCCCGGGTATTACATGTCCTTTGTTTTGGGATCTCTCATTCAAACTGTAGCCAAGAGTGAGTATAGCACTTCGCTCAGTTCTCATCAGCTGGCTGACCGATACCTAGATTTCCGACGCCACGTTCGACCTTTCTTTCTTTCTTCTGATGGAAGTTCGCCGGGTCCATACAAACGCTACTATGATATTGCCAGCTGGCTCGTCACCCAGATCATGCTATCTTTCACGGTCATGCCATTCCTTTTCCTGTCATTCCCCGAGTCAATTCGTGTCTGGCAAAGTGTGTACTACTACGGCATTGTTGCCGTCGCTATAACGTTCGCTTTCTTCGTTTCGCCAGCAAAGAGAATTCTCACCAAGAAATTGAAGTCTCGCGATCGTCCCAAGATGACACGCTCGACGAGCACAGAGAGCATCCAGGAACCAACGCTCGGGCTTCCGGATGATGTCACCAAGGAATTCGACGATGCGGTGCAGGAGATCAAAGGTGAAATTGATTCCAGACAGAGGAAGGGGAGTGTGGTCGCTATGCCTAAAGGGGAGGAGCTGAAGGCTGCGGTTGAGGACAAGATCGGTCGCTCGTTGGGATAAGCAACAGCACTGCGGCCTGAGAGTAGATGGATTGTTTACGTGATTATTTTGTACTAACATCGAACTAGACTTCCAAAGGCCTCGGCTGGTTTTTGATTCTATGCTGTTATAATCCTGTTCGCCTCAAGCAGTTTGTTCGGGGTTTTACTATGCTTATCAAGGTGAAGAGAAAAGTCCGAAAATAACAACGCGAGCGTTGCCATTGAAATAGAATGTATATAGCTTTCTAAAAATATATCTAATCCAAATCCACCACAAAACCCAATGTTTATACACGTCAATGCATAAATATGTATAGGAATTAACCAAAACACAAGAAGGGAAAACAAAAAAGACCCTTCCAGTATAAACCGTATCTGTCGTCGTGAGAATAACAAGTATAAAAAAAACCCGCTGTGGAAATGATTATTACCCTTTACTCCACGTGAAAGCACAACCCAAACCATTAGAGGTATGCGAGGTGGGCGAGCAGAAGCAAGAACAACGCCGGGCTAAAGATTGAAAAGGAAATGGTGTATAGAACATTATGTGCATCACGTCGTGTAGTCGTGTCGAGGAATTTTTGTCCAAGAAGAGAAGAAGCAGTCGGAGAAGGTAAGGTGGTGATCGAAGGTAAAGCGTGAAGAGCAAAGTGCGCAAGGTCCGGAGAGGGTGGCGCGGCAGGTGGTCCGTGAAAACGGAGAGGATCGAGGTCGCTCGAGGAAGACAGTATGGGGAACTGTCAGGTGGAACGTTGTCATGTAATGGCACAAGAAGGTTAAGAAACGCGGTTTCTAGAAGCCTACTGTGGTTCCCACAACAGCCAGGACAATCTAGAAGAGTCAACTAAGATCAAAAGAAAGGAGAATGCGGACATACGATGATAGCAGCGATCACCAGCCCCAGAGGGTTCATCCATCGGTTGAGATTCCTCCACCATCGAGCATTCATATAACGTCTTCGCTCAAGGTCATAGAGCCGCATCTTGAGCGTCGCTTCGCCCTCAGGCCCACGATTCTCTTCCATGATCATTTCAGGTTTCTTGGGCAGAGGGAGGAATGAGGCGATGAGCCATGCTAGATAGAGATAATATGTTAGAAACGGTGCGGTGAATAATGTTAGTCAAGGAGAGGCTTACTGAGCGGACATATAAATCCCAAAACAAAGGCCCATACTTGAATGTTACGCCGTCCCAAGATGGGCTCACTCCGAGAATCGAGTGAGGGCGCACGCCATCTTCTCCCCTTGGGTGCAACATTGCGCCTGTCAGGGAAAAGATGGGGTGACCAGCTATGCCGCAGCCGGTGGAGAGATGATCCAGTTCGCGATACAGAAGCCTCAAGGTCTTTCACCCAATGGCTGCGAGGATCACGGAGATCCGGAGCTGTAGTAGCCTGCTGGCTTGAGACAGTTCGAGTCTCGTTGGTGGAATTTCTCCCTCGAGTAACAGCGCTGGCGATGCGTTGCAAGTAACTTGAGTTGGAAGTCGGAGGCCGGGATGAAGCTGGAGCTGAAACCGGGGCTGGAATCGGAGGTGGAGCTAGAGTTGGAGCTGCAGCTGGTTGATCTTTTTCCTCCACCAAAGCTAGCGTGGAATTCCCAGAGTCTTCCTCAGTTGTGTAGTAGAACTTGGCCCAAGTTGGAATGATATTTGCGATAGCGCTCGAGGCCGTACCGGGACGCTGGTTGCTTCGTACGCTGCTGCTCCTTGAGCTTGAAGTTTGACTATTAGGAACGCCGGGATTGGTGGGCCGCGGGGGTAAGCTAGCAACACTGTCTAAAAACTCATCATCCTCAGACTCGTTCACAAGCCAACACGAGGATGAGGTAAGTCTCTGCCGAGTTAGGGCTGCAGGAGGCGGCGTAAGTTCAGGTGACATCTGTCTTGAGCTTCCACCCGCAGGAGAGCCAAACCCAGAGTCGCCTTCGGCGGACCACCGCGATGTTACTGTGGAAAGATGGGATATGCGCTGTTGTAAATTGTCCTCGGATGAGTCTGCCGAGTTGGGTGCATCTTCAACCCTTGAGCCCGATGATGAGGGCGCTCTGATACTTGGATATTGAATGTACAGACCGCTTTCAGCAACAGCTTGTAGTATATCAGAGCGCGGACCGCTACCAGAAGAAGACGTTGCAGAACGGGAATGACCTCTGCCACTCCGCCGAGTTGAGTTCGAGCCCGTCGAGGGAACCTGCTGGGGAGGACTGGAGCGAAAGGACTGAGAGCGCGAGTTACCTAGCTCGGAAGAGGAACCGTGTGCCCAGGGACCAGCGTCCGCATATCG
Source organism: Aspergillus unguis (assembly GCA_018408605.1). Classification (NCBI taxonomy): domain Eukaryota; kingdom Fungi; phylum Ascomycota; class Eurotiomycetes; order Eurotiales; family Aspergillaceae; genus Aspergillus; species Aspergillus unguis. The sequence continues at coordinate 940,006 of JAGUQC010000004.1, forward strand.
GATGACTGTTCCTAACGAATTCAGAGAGGACACTGAATTCGACCGTGAGCCGGAGTCCGGGTTGGAAGAAGCTCCAATGCGCACAAAATTGAGACTTGAAGTCTCCAAAGCAACGAAGTTGGGGCTAGAAGGTGGCCCTATGGGAACGACATTGGGGCTCGTATTATTTGATGATTCGTTTCCTGCAACAGAAGGTTGACGAGAAACCGACTCACGCGGGACTGTTTTAATTGTCGGTGCGGCTTGAGGAAGAGTCGATTCTTCATCGGAATAGATGGCAACCGAGTCATCATTCTGCCGAGGGCCGGTTCGTTCATGTTCAAGCAGCTCTGAATGTTGGAGAGAAGTCTTGCTTGAACTGGGTTCATCATCCCACAACTGAGGCGGCGTGTTGCCGACATCGAACGTTGACGATAGATCCCAATCAGCGATTGAGGGATCAATCAAGCTGCTGTCGGCGAGACCACTGAGTTCCGTTGAGCATGTTTCCGTTGACGTGCTTGGTCCCTCGTCCACATGGAACCGGGAGTCTGGGACAAACTCATGGCCCTTCCCAGGACACGGCGGGAGTATCTGCTCCGGTCTAGTCGGGTAAGGATTGGCTGTATAGATGTGACCGTCCTCCTGCTCGGGATACTTGTCGCTGACGGCTCGGACGGAGGCAGGCGGAGAACATGAATTCGTGTGGGACGGTGTGCGTTCATGGAGAGCTCTCCGTCGGGGAGAGGTATTAGTTGAACGCATGTTGTTGAAGCGACAATTAACTCATTATCAGGCGATGGGTGCGGTAGAAGTAAAGAGCCGGCACTGGAATGCGATCCGGAAAAGGTGAATTCAAAACAAGCGAACCAAAGTTCCAGAAGGTCAACAAAATACCGATTGTCCCCGCGGGATGATTAAGAATTAAGGGCGATATAAGAAGAATCGAAGCAAAAAAGCGATGCGAGTATATAGTATGACTGCTTGGTCTCCAGCGAACCAGAAATTCAACGGGCAACAAGTGCCACTAGTTCTTGAACGATCAGCACGTTGCTGAAGGCTGAAACTCGAGGGTGTTTTTGTTGTGGTCCGTGAAAATTCCGGGCGCAGCTGTATGGAATGCCTCGACACAGTGACGACACAATTCAACGTGAAAAGAGCGATGATTTTCAACGGTTTTGGAGTAAAAGGAGCGGAGGTTCGACCGATGAAACAACAAGAGTACTGAATCCTGTTACAGTCGAAAGGAATGGAGCAATTGCAAGAACGATAAAAGAGCGTCTAACCGGAGAGCTGGGGCACCCGCTGGGAACTGTTTCTAAAAGAGCGACAAACGACAGAACGACTGGAAGGCGAAAGCGAAGGGACACGATCTGAAACAGCGGATTACCCGCTATTATGTAGTTTAAGAAGCTTTCCCCCTTCAGCCCAGGAAATCCAGTTGTCCAGCAGCGGTGAACGACAGGGGAGCTAGACTCAAAAGAGCCCAAGGGGCCATGCAGAAGAGTCTGGAGCGCTGTTTGACCTCGCATGATTGGCACACAAGACAAGGCAGAGTAAGCTCGTCGCTTAATTTAGGAAGAAGCCCGCCTCTGAATTTACCGGTGGGTTCGAGTTTAATTGCAGCGGTTCCCTTTAGACTCTTCGTCAACCAAGATCGAAGAGTAAAGATCGCCCACTCCTAGGAAAATGGAGGCTTTCAAATTTAAACAGGAGTCATAACGGAGTCGACTAGCTTAATCACACAAAGGCGATGCCGATACGCAGTACGGAGTACTCCGTAGACCGTCGTCATCTCGATCGCCGCTTAGATATCCTAGCGGCCAGGCCCCCATCTGGAGGATAGGCGCTTTTCGAGTCTTGTCGAGCTCGAAGAGATGCTGCCCTGCCGGTAGTCGAGACAGATCATATTCGGCCATGATCGGGTTTGCGATTTGAAGATTAAGAAGATCGATCCCTCAAGATCTTGAATGCGTTGACCCTCGGTCCCGAAACCTTGACTTCAAAGTCAAACGGCCCGTGATCTCACGAGGGAATTGGCCCTGGAAAAGGGAGAAGCACGGAGTTGTACGTGGTTAATGCAAGGCACGGGTCTGCTCCTCCGTCGTACATGCAGCCTGCATAAGCGACCATGCGTTGGAGGAATCATATTGCACGGACTCCAATGATTCCCACCATTCGTGGTTTGTTCTCCGTACATACGCCGGGAGCATGATGCATCTCATCACATTCCTTAGCCAGGGATATCCTTTCCACGAGGAAGCCGAGCACAAGCCCAAATCAAAGTGATCTCATCTGACGAGTCACAACAGTGGAGTTCACGAACCTCCCACGTCCCAGTGGATAGGAACGGGAACCAGAGCCGGTCCACCCATCGTAGCTAAGTGCGCCAAACGGACTCGAAATCTCGGGAAAGCTCATTGGTGTCACGAGGAGGAAATTGACCCTGACGATCCAATAACATCAGAGGCTGTCACGTTTGCAGTCGATAAATCGTGGCGGTTCGGCCACTGAACATGCATGAGAGAGGCTGATTATCCTTACTCCGGAATAGATTGCCAACTCATCCGTGGTGGAGCACTCGTACCTGAATGATTCTTGCCCGAGAGGTGAAGTGCCATAAGTGGGAATGAAGTGATGGAGCCAGCGGCACAGGCAATCGTACATGACAGTCAAATCAGTGTCCGATATAGTGACAGTCCTCGTCAAGGATGGGCCGATTTGATGTGTTGCAGCGGGAGAGTGCAACGAATCAAGCGAAGAAATAAGTGAGCTCGCTGGAGACTACGGATGTTTATGCCTTATGTTCCAGGCATCAGTTGTCGTGGCCTTTGTTCTCGAGCTTCGTCTCACCTCAACAATACTAGACTTCTGAGAGGGTTCGATTATCCTCAGCACCACCTAAGAATCTACTTTTGGCTCTTCATCTCTTCGCTTCTGATGCCGCTGTCTTTTTTGACCTAGTATTATCCTCCACTCCGCCTACAGCTCCAACCCCTATCTTCTCGCCAGCCTGTGAGACAGAATATGGCCCCAGTTAGCCTACTCGCTCGCCTCAAAAGCCTGTACGCAAAGGAAGATGGTAGGCTGTTTGTATACATCTAAAACTGTTTCGCATGACTGACAACGGACCAGACCTGCCGGCTATTTCGGTCCAGGCAGCCGCTGGGATTTCGGTATGTGTTCCTCTTGGTCTGGGCGCTTCTATAAAAATAGCACCATCCTTTCCACCCGAATCAAAAGGAGCGTTGAGAAAAGGGGTGACTTATGAAGCGGCTCCTTATCCTCCTCTTTCCGAGACAGCATTCCTCCCGTAGAGCAACGGCTGATGTCTGAGTAGATCTGTTTGACTGTGATCTACGTGCTGCCATTTTATGTCTCACCGGCTACGCGCCCGTCCGCTACTCTGAGTCGCGATGCTCCATCAGTGATCAGAGCAAGGATTCGAGCAGTAACACTGTCTTGTTTCATCTGTAGCTTGGCTGTGCTATGGCTCATTGTTGCCGAAGACGATTCCTCCGTCCTAAATGCCCTCAAGCTCATGGGCTGGTGGCCAATCAGCCTCACTGACATCCTACGTAGTCTCTTCTTGACTGCTATTCTATTTACTGGGCCCCTTTTCGAACGTGGAGTCGTCGAGGGCGAGTGGAGGGAATGGTTCAGGAAAGCGAGGGTCTCAGAGACGCTAGGTGGTTGGATTGGATGGAGGAACTATGTCGCTGTGAGTTTGTGTTTGTTCCAAATACACGTTCATTCAACTAATGAGAAAATGCAGGGCCCTGTAACAGAGGAGATTATGTTTCGGTCAGCCATAATCCCTCTCCATCTTATCGCCCATGTCAGCCCAGGACGTATCGTTTGGACAGCTCCCTTATACTTTGGAGTCGCTCACGTCCATCACTTCTATGAGTTCAGGTTGACGCACCCGGATACCTCTATACTTGCATCAGTGCTTCGCTCCGTGTTTCAATTCGGATACACAACGGTCTTTGGCTGGTATGCCACTTTTGTCTATCTTCGAACCGGGTCTCTGCTCGCTGTCATTCTCATGCACGCCTTCTGCAACTGGTGTGGGCTACCTCGTTTATGGGGGAAGGTTGAGGTAGCCGCCCCGGTAGGAACTGCTTCACATCGAGGAAAAGAGGATTCCGCTAGAAGCTCTGGGTACTCCTATGACCAGTCCGGTGTTGGATGGACAGTGGCGTATTATGCACTGCTTGTAGTAGGGGCTATCGGCTTCTTCTACACACTGTGGCCGCTGACAGAGTCATTGCATGCGTTGGCGGACTTCACTACACAAGCCCGTGATGTATAAACATTCAGCATTCCAAACCGGGGCTCTTTTCCGCTCCTCGAGTCCCTGTCCGTTGAATAGCTAGATAGGTCGGGGAGCGCTGTTTATGCTTTAATGCAGTATAGCCTGTCTATATAATCTCCACCCAACTGCCTAACATATTTGACTCATAATCACTTACGGAGTACGGAGTACGGAGTAGTAATATATTCTCACCCGCGGAGCCCGTAAGCTCTGCGCCAGTGACGAAATGGCTTATCAATCTTTTATCTCCGACTCGGCCTCGGACTCCGGACAACTGAACCTTCCTACGGAGTACATAACTTAGCAAGAGCCATTTCAAACTGTCGTTTGACGACCTGAGTGTTTGGATTTTCAAGAAACGAAACGAAGTATGAGACTGCGAGTCGCCGGCTGGCGATCGCCCGTCACGCGAAAGATTGGCAGCGAACCGAGAACAACAAGAGCCGCCATCAGATGCCTGTCAAGCTCCAATCGTCTCTCAAAACAACGAATTCCCTTGGATATCCCACCCCCATTTCCCGTGACAAAACAATGTCCTGAGCCGAAATGTTCGTGTCCTCCAACGCCGACCATGCCAGAAGGGCTGCCACTCGACCTCGACCATCCGCTCAACGGAACAATGGCGGCTTACGCCCAGCAAATGGTCATATGTACAGGACAGAGGGATTGGACAAGTCGCATTGAAGATGATGGGAAGGACGAAAGCTGGGGAGAGCTTGTGAGGGGCTTGAAGAGCTTAATGGGTCGTGGTGGTCCTTACGCCGATGTAAGTGCCATCGCCATGGTCTTTCTCTCCTGTAAATGCGCCAGCTGACTCGTCTCGATTTCATAGCCGTTCAACAACGTTCTGCTCACGAATTCATCTTTGACGCCGTCATCTACCAATCCCTCGCCCGGCGCTGCCTCGGCTTTTCTATTTCCCAGCTTCAAATACTTCCCTTCAATACCCGTCAACACCTCGGATTCATCAAAAGCCGCTGTAGACCTTTCGACTTTCGTGCGCGCATACCTACTTCCCACAAAGTTAAGCCCTATGACAGAGACTCTCCCCGAGCCGCGGCATAGCGACTTACTCCGCAAGCCAGATTTGGCATCCAATTTCCCCGACGCTGTGGAGCTACATCATTCGCCTGTCATCCTGATCTGTGGGCACGGCGGCCGCGACATGCGATGTGGACTGATGGCGCCAGTCCTGGAAGATCAATTCCGGGGCGTCCTGGAATCAAAGGGAATATCGATCTCTGGCGGCAATGATAGCGACAGCTTCGACAGTCCGGATCGTGCGCATATTGGACTGATCAGCCACATTGGTGGACACAAGTATGCTGGAAATGTCATTGTGTATATCCCGAAGAGCATGAAGTACGGAAACTCGACCGCTCCTCATCCGCTGGCGGGTAAGGGCATTTGGTATGGTCGTATTGAGCCTAGGCATGTTGAGGGTGTTGTGGAAGAAACCATTCTCGGGGGTAAAGTGTTGTCGGATCATTTCAGAGGTGGGATAGATCATGATGGGAGTATTTTAAGGTTATAGAATCGTTGAAGGTGTATGACCCGAAAAAGCGTGTATATATAAATAAATAGTTACGTTGAAGATAAAAAAGTCGAATAGAGTACTCGATTGTTCAACAGCAAGAAATTCTGACTTGAAAACTTTATCAACTGTACTGTTCTTAATACAGGCTACTCAGATAAATTAATCAATTAAAATAAAAGGTGTATGAAGCTATAAGTCCAGACTCATGAAGCTTGAGCTTGAGCTTGAGGGCGTTGCGCTTGACCGAATCCAGCCTAGCTCGGCTACAACAACATCATAGCTGTGGACTGCGATCGCCCGATTGATAAATTATCTCATTCGGCCTCGTCCCTGTCCTCCATCAGCAATGGCTCAATTGCAACGATCATGAGCACCTAAAATATTTGATATCATGCAATACCTCTTTCGTTCTCGATTGAGCCCCGCGCGGGCTGCGCTCGCGTCTCGGAACCTGAAAGCCTACGCATTACCTCCGCGGCCTACCTCCGGCTTCTGCCACCGCGCTTTAGCAACGGCTACATCGAACTCAAAGAAACTCGATTTACGATCCCTTGACGAGAAATGGCAAGCAATATGGCAGGAACAGGGTTCGATGCGGGCGACCGCTGCCAACAGTCTTGCGGGCACAGCCGGCGAAGAGAAGCCCAAGTCATATATTCTTTCCATGTTCCCATACCCGTCTGGAACGCTGCATATGGGCCACTTGCGAGTATATACGATATCGGATGTGCTGGCGCGATTCTATCGGATGCGTGGACATGAGGTTTTACATCCGATGGGATGGGATGGATTCGGATTACCTGCGGAGAATGCGGCAATTGAGCGCGGAGTTTCGCCTGCGGGGTGGACGAAGGCGAACATTGCGAGGATGAAGGAGCAGTTGCGAAGTATCTCAACTGATTTTAACTGGGAGAGGGTATGTTTGGACTTGGATAGGCCCCTCTGGGGATGGCTCGCTGACCTGGTCGTATGATAGGAACTCGAGACTTGTTCCCCGGAGTTTTACGAGCACACCCAGCGGATATTCCTAATGCTATACGAAAAAGGTCTTGCCTACCAGGCGGAGGCGATGGTTAATTACGACCCCGTGGATAAGACGGTGCTGGCGAATGAACAGGTCGACGCGAATGGCTGTTCCTGGCGGTCTGGAGCTAGAGTTGAGAAGAAGAAGCTCAGACAATGGTTCTTCCGCATCACTGCATACAAAGAACAGCTGTTGAAGGATCTCGACTCTCTTTCCGGTGCCTGGCCGGAGCGAGTGCTATCAATGCAACGGAATTGGCTGGGAAAGTCTTACGGCGCGAAGATTAGGTTCCTTGTCGCTGCGGAGAGTGGCGACAAGAAAGACTTGGACATCAATGTCTTTACTACAAGGCCTGATACGCTCTATGGAGCAGAATATCTTGCCCTCGCGTTGGATCATCCTATTGTCTTGGAAGCAGCCAAGAAAGATGCGGCTTTGCAGAAGTTCCTGGACGAAGCGGCGAGGCTGCCAACAGAATCCAAGGTTGGGTACAAGTTGACAGATATCAGTGTCAGGAATCCCCTGCAGGTGATCGACAAGATCACACCTCACCTTTCTCGGCAGTTGCCAGTGTATGTAGCACCGTACGTACTCGGAGAGTATGGTGAAGGTGCAGTTATGGGAGTGCCGGGCCATGATTCCCGAGACTTTTTGTTCTTCAAGGAGAATGCGAACCCCGAATCGATTCCGGTTATTTTGAGAGCGGAAAAGGAGTCTGCAACCGAAACGGCTCCAGAAATGAGCGATATTCCTGTCAACGAAGCCAGACCGTTTACACATGAAGGGTACTTGACCGCAAAATGCGGGAAGTATCATGGTCTCCATTCTCGCGAGGCTGGAAAAATGATCACAGAAGATCTCAAAGCCACTGGTAACGGTGAATTTGTCGAGCAATGGAGACTACGGGACTGGTTGATCAGCCGCCAGCGTTATTGGGGATCGCCCATTCCCATCATTCACTGCAATGACTGCGGTCCCCAGCCAGTTCCAGCAAGCGATCTCCCCGTGAAGCTGCCGGAACTGAAGGGAGATTGGCTGCGAGAGAAAAAAGGCAGCCCTCTCGAGTCCGACGAAGAATGGATCTCTACCAAGTGCCCGAGCTGCGGCGGCAAAGCAAGGCGCGATACAGATACCATGGACACCTTTGTTGATTCGTCGTGGTACTACCTCCGTTTCTTAGACGCTGCCAACAAGCAGCAGCCCTTTTCTCCATCAGTTGCCCGACCGGTGGACGTTTACATTGGGGGTGTTGAGCATGCAATTTTGCATTTGCTTTATTCGCGCTTCATTTACAAATTTCTCTCCCAATCAAACCTCTTCCCGGAGATCGCTCGTACTGGTGACTTGACGGCGCCAGCAGAGCCCTTCAAAACACTTCTTACTCAGGGCATGGTCCATGGAAAGACATATGCAGAGCCATCCACGGGCCGGTTCCTATTACCTGATGAACTCGATATCTCCAACCCAGACAAGCCGGTTATCAAAGCCAGTGGCGAGACACCGAGTGTTTCTTTCGAGAAAATGTCAAAGAGCAAACACAATGGTGTAGACCCGGGAACGTGTGTCTCAAAATATGGAGCTGACGCCACGCGCGCCCATGTCCTCTTCTCAGCGCCTGTCAGCGAGGTCCTTGAATGGGACGAGACAAAGATCGTCGGTATCGAGCGCTGGTTCAGCCGACTCTGGAAACTTATAGTGGACGCAGAACAGACATTGAGCTCGTCGTCATACAAAGTTAAGCATGATGATCTGCTAGCAGCACATAGCCATTCTGCGAGCCTGGAACCGTTGCCAAGCCTGAGTGACAGTGATGCTGAGGCCATACTCACCACTCACCGAGCTATTTGCTCCGTCACGAAATGTCTCGAGGAAAACCCCTACGGGCTGAACACAGTCATTTCCGACCTGACGAAACTGACCAACTCGCTCATTTCCTCCACCGCCACCTCACCGCATGTCCTCTATATCACTGTCTCTTCCCTTCTACGCCTCTTGGCCCCCGTGGCCCCAGCACTGTCATCCGAAGGCTGGGAACTCCTCCACTCATCCGTTGTCTCCGAGTCTGAGGAAAAGCTGCCAGCCATCTTCGACTGCCCATGGCCCTCGCCACCTCTGACAACAGAACAAGCCGGCATTCTATCCGCGCGTGGAGGACAAGTCGTGGCAGTTCAAATTAACGGCAAGCTTCGCTTCACCATCACAATCCCGAGAATGCTTTCAGGGACAACCCCGGACTCTGGCGCATCGGAGCAGGACTACATCATCACGCGCATCCTGGAAACCGAAGAGGGACGCCTTTGGTTGCGCGAACGGAACGATTGGGAGAAACGGAGAAGAGTGATTGTTGTCAAAGGTGGAAAAGTGGTGAATATTGTTTTCTGATCGATAGACCTGTGTATATTAGAGATAAACATTTTGTATAGAGTACCTTCAAAGCTGGGAATCAAGCGCTCCCCATTCCAGACATTTTGCTCCGGTAATCGCACCGTCGTGCTTTAGCTGTCGTAGTCGCATTCCCATCGCGACACCGGCGCAGCTAGAAACCCGCCCGGCATGAAGCTGAATGGATTAATTGGAGTAACTGATCGGACGACATGGCTGGATATGAATGAACATGGAGATTTGGGGATATGGTGTCCGGACCGGGTGTCGCATGAGGAGTGGTGGAGCTTTCTCCGAGCCCGCGATGGAGTCTTCCCCTCATGCATCAATTCGACGCAACTGGAACCCAAACCTGCCACCTTGAGGGTTGGTGATGCGCTCGGTGATTTCGCGGTCGAGACTCGGCTGGCACGGATGATGATCCGGGTCGATGGCGACTGCTCCAGGCGTCTGCATTCGCGTCTCCGTCTCCTCTTCCTACGGAGTAATCTATGGCTGTGGTGGTTGGTCGCCCCTCGCCCGCATTTTATCTCTGTTCACTGTGACCCCTCAGAACGTCATCAAAACGTGCTTGACGAATTTCCAAGTTTATCTCATAATTTTGGAGTCGCAAGCTGAGCTGTAATATGCCACATTAATTTTGTACTAATTTCGTCCATGATTCTAGAGCCACTGTCAAGTGTACCAACCCAGGAGCTTCGCTCGATAATAATCATAATAGGACTTTTTTTGAGGACCAAAGCATGAATTCACTTGACTGCAACCATCTAGCTGTAAACTACACCCTTTTTGTTGCTTGAATCCAGAGCTAGACTTTTGACACGACGCAGTGAAACTGGTGAGGGGCAGCCCCGCACTAGCTACCCCTCATGAGGGGAAGATTTCTGAGCCCAATCAGGCAGTCAATTGTGAGCGCACGACAGTCACTAGAGTAGTGTCAGACGCTGCAAACCACTAGGAGCTGCATTGAGGGCAAGGTTTAGCATGCGGCACATGGCAAAAACGGCCGATTTGCGCGTCGAAGGGGTCGAGGCTCACCATGCACTTGAGGCCAGAGGTTCCCCTCACTTGGCACGATACGCATGCGGAGTCTCCAATCGACGGACTGCAGCACGATCGAGAGTCTTGATTCTCAGACGATCAACCAGTGGGACTCCGCTCCGAGAGAACTGGCCACCTCTGGTCCTTCCTGGACGGCTGGCCTGCTCTCCGCTCACGGGCGCCCGGATGGAAATTGGATTCTAGAGTGGGTTTGTTGATGGAGGGGAAAGCAGGCTGCGAAATCGCTCTTGGAGGTCTATATAATGGGCTATATTTCCCGTCTCAAATTGCTTCTTTCCATCATCTCATCATCCTCATCTCAAACCGGATCTGGTAAGCATCCCCTGCCCTATCTTTGCATCAAGCTTGTATGATGATGTTCTCCACTCCTCTCCAACCTGCCACCCCGCCCGTCCGTGCTTGTCCGTTTGGGTTCTTGGATCAGAGTTACTACCACCAAGTATAAAGCTGCTGCTGACCTCGCTGTCTAGTATCCCATCCATTCGATTTCTTCATCTCAGTCTTCCATAACAAGTCAATTGTTCAGTCTTCAAAATGGTACTTATCCGTTCTTTCTCCCGTCAGATGCGACGGCCCCTCTCCTCCCTCCTCTCCAATGCTTCAAGCAGGCCTGCACTCGGGAGCCGCTTCGGGGCCGCCGCTCAAGCCGGTCATCCATCTGGTGCACGTATGCTAACTGCGTCTGCGAACTTACAGGGCAAGGTTCTTATGGTCCTCTATGACGTAAGTTGTTCATCACTCCCATCCCGGCCCGCAGTCTAACCGGTACATCAGGGTGGCTCTCACGCCAAAGACCAGCCCGGTCTTCTCGGAACTACCGAGAACGAGCTCGGCATCCGCAAGTGGATTGAGGAGCAGGGCCACACTCTCGTGACCACCTCCGACAAGGACGGCGAGAACTCGACCTTTGACAAGGAGCTCGTCGACGCCGAAGTCATCATCACCACTCCTTTCCACCCCGGTTACCTCACTGCTGAGCGTCTGGCCAAGGCCAAGAACCTCAAGCTTGCCGTCACTGCCGGTATTGGTTCCGACCACGTCGACCTCAATGCTGCCAACAAGACCAATGGCGGTATCACTGTTGCTGAGGTCACTGGCTCCAACGTTGTCTCCGTCGCTGAGCACGTTATCATGACCATCCTCCTCCTCGTCCGCAACTTCGTCCCCTCCCACGACCAGATCCGCAACGGTGAATGGAACGTTGCCGCTGTCGCCAAGAACGAGTTCGACCTTGAGAACAAGGTTGTCGGTACCGTCGGTGTTGGCCGCATTGGTGAGCGTGTGCTCCGCCGTCTCAAGCCCTTCGACTGCAAGGAGCTCCTCTACTACGACTACCAGCCCCTGAGCGCTGAGGTCGAGAAGGAGATCGGTGCTCGTCGTGTTGAGTCTCTTGAGGAGATGGTTGCTCAGTGTGACGTTGTCACCATCAACTGCCCTCTGCACGAGAAGACCCGTGGTCTCTTCAACAAGGACCTCATCTCCAAGATGAAGCCTGGTAAGCAAAGTCATACAAACTGTTATATTAATGCATACTAATGATTCAGGCTCATGGCTCGTCAACACTGCCCGTGGTGCCATCGTCGTCAAGGAGGATGTCGCCGAGGCTCTCAAGAAGGGCCACCTCCGTGGATACGGTGGTGACGTCTGGTTCCCCCAGCCTGCTCCTAAGGACCACCCGCTCCGCTACGCCGAGCACCCTTGGGGCGGTGGTAACGCCACTGTTCCTCACATGTCTGGTACCTCCATTGACGCCCAGATCCGCTACGCCAACGGTACCAAGTCCATTCTGGACAGCTACTTCTCCGGCCGCCTCGACTACCAGCCTCATGACCTGATCGTCCACGCTGGTGACTACGCCACCAAGGCCTACGGTCAGCGCAAGTAAACTGATCGTGGCGAAGCGATGCAATTGAGATGAGATGATGAAAATACTTTATCGGCGCATTTTCTGGTCTGCAACCTGAACCACATTGAACGTGGTACATTTCTCTTATACTACTTACGATACCTGAATGAAAAAAGTTCAAAATCACTTTCTCTCTTTAAGCTTTAAGTAGACTTAAGAAGAAAGAAAAGTTATAGATAGTGCACTTGGATTGCCTGGCTATACTATATAACCTTCGGCGGATCATACAAAGAATGTTGGGTCGATTATCATTAGACACAACCATGAGAATTGCTGTTCTAAGGCCGAGCTTTACGCGTCTACTATCTATATACACACAAAGCCTCCAGTAATACGCAGAATGCCGTTTAAAAAAAGAAGACCAACATCATTGATGCCCACCTCTACCCCTCCAGTCATGATGACTTGTCTCATCATCACTATCATCTATAAACCCCTCCTCTAACTCCCGGCTCAACCTCCCCTCATCCTCAGCAACCGTACTCCTTCTCCTCTCCAACGCCTCCCGATGCGCATCGTCCATATTCATGCCGACCATAATCTCGCCTTCCTCGTCTAGAATGCTGACGTTGTCATTTGCATCTGAGATATGCGCCTGCTGGCGCCACGTTGAGGGCAGGAAGCGGCGCATTATGGCGTCGAGCATGCGCTCCCAGAGGGAAGATGTCCGGGCTGTGATTGTTTCTAAAGGGAGGTATTGGCTGTAGCGTTGGTGGTAGCGCCGAAAAAAGGGGACGATTAGGAAAGAGATGAGGACGTAGAGGACTAGAGAGATCACGGCGGGGATGAGGAGGGTCTGAAAATCAGGCATACGGTTAGCTCTGGATCAAGGAATGTTGAAACGGAAATATGTATAGTAAGGGTTGTCGCACCTTTGCTAGACTTGAGGCGGAACCCATCTTCTGGGTTGGCTGAGGCTCAGCCTTGTTTCGTGCTAGAGAGGTGATAACGCAGCGTCAACCCAGTAACCTTATTCATTCCTCATGACCGTTTCGACTCTCTTTCGCAAATGTGCAGGACGAAGTTGTCTGACTCCAATGGCCAATGCTGCTGGCTGATTTTCACGTGATAGAGATGCTAGCGGACCAGCGGTTCATTTAACATGTCGCGCCTCAGGCATAAAATTATATCATGTGACTTGCCGCCCTTGTGCGCAGTGTGGTTCTAGAGCCGCCGGCCGCCGCCCCCTAATACACTGACATGCCGAGCGCTATTTGACCCGACTATCAATTTCCAGCGCAGGTGAGAGTCGCGGGGTGTTTCGACAAGCTGTCTGAGGTCGTCTCTCATTGAATTACAATCTTTACTGCACTCCGGATGCCTAGGACAGGAGAAGGAGACGGTATCTTCGGTCCCTCCCCTCTCGTTCTAACTGCGGAGCGGCAGGACTAGTGCAAATCAGTCAGGAGTGCAAAACACCTACTGTTATCGCTCGCTCGAACTTTGATGTCACGCCTATTGTGCGGAGTCCTGGATCGTCGGGCTTTATCGACTTGACACAGACAACAAGAGAAGAAACGAACTAGCCTCTTGCCCGTGAGGCTCTTTGTTTTGTTTTAGCGGACAACGGCCGACGCTTGCTCATGCTGCGCTCTGCATTATTCCTCCCCAGCGACGCTCGTCAATATGCCAACTACGACATCTTCGGGCAAAACGTCGTTTTTCGGAAGGAAGCTGCATAAGGAGAAACATCATCACCAACCACAACCTGCGGAGGAGCGGTACGATGCTCATGGGAGTTGGGAGAGTTTAGCCCCTCCGTCCAGCGCTGCCGGTTCTCGATCCTCTCGATACTCAAAGCGGTCGTCTGTCCAGTCCGTGGACTTTGGTCATGACATAGACCCCTCTTATCTTTCGACTTCTGCCGGTCCCATCACCTCTATACCCTTTGACAGTTTATCCACCGATACCAGGTCGCCGATTCCAGTCGACTACCTTTCCAAAACCGAGACCTCACCCCGCAGAGATCCATCCCCGGGCCATCTGGCGAAAGGCGTAGGCGATTTCCACCAGTATCCTGCGTGGAATCCCTCCGATATGCGAGATAACCAGAAATATTCACATCCCACCGGGCCTCGCCCACCGCCGCATGCTGCTGGCATGGCGATGAGCTCGAGTGCTACGGGGGACAGGGGAGCCCGGTATCAGCAGTGGGGAAGACCTGGAAGTTCTGCGGCGAATAATGGGTTCAGTCATCATTCATCATCAACGGTGGACTCGTCAACAAATTCGCGCATGTCGATTGATCAAGCTAGCGTTCATTCGTCACTTTCGTCGAATACTCGGGGCTCAAATCATTTCCCGGCGGATGGATCTGCTCGCACGATTGTGCCTTCGCAGTCGGCGGATAGGAATACTTATTTTGGTGTCATAAATACTGGCCGTGGTTCGAACGCCCAAGCACCACCCCCACCCGCTATACCAAGGGTGCATAATACGGATCAGTATCTCACAAGACCAAGGGATGATCGAATTGTCGATCAATTGTTTCTGGAGTTGATGCAAAAACGTGGTTGGCAAAATCTCCCCGAACAGGCCAGGCGACAAATGATGGCTTATCCCGCGTCGAAGAAATGGACGTTGGTTCATCAAGATCGATTAACCGAGCTACAAGGCGAACAGAAACGAAAACAAAATGCGCGCCAGACACATGGGTACGATGGACCCTCTGGAATTCTCGAACGAGCGGATGAGGAAGGAAGCCCGGAATGGTATGTGAAGAAGGTCATGGACGACACTATAACCTCCAAGCAACTGGCCAGTTTGAGTGTCAGTTTGCGAACGCAACCAATTGGCTGGGTGAAAGCTTTTGTCGAGGCGCAAGGTCAAATTGCCTTGACCAACGTACTGGTCAAGATCAACCGCAAGAAAGTTACAGGCCCGGTTCCTGCACCACCGTCTGGCGACAAGGATCTGGATCGCGAGTATGACATTGTCAAGTGCTTGAAGGCGCTGATGAACAACAAATATGGCGCGGACGACGCCCTCTCTCATCAGCAGATCATTGTGGCATTGATCAGCTCGCTACTCTCTCCTCGTCTGAACACACGGAAGCTCGTCAGTGAGGTTCTTACTTTCCTCTGCCACTGGGCTGAAGGGCAAGGCCATGAGAGAGTCTTGCAAGCTTTGGACCATGTCAAGAATCAACATGGCGAAACCGGCCGCTTTGATGCATGGATGCGCATTGTAGAGGTAACGATCGATGGCCGTGGGAAGATGGGTAGTTTGGTTGGTGCGAGCGAAGAGTATCGCAACGGTGGAATTGGCATGGAAAACCTTCTCATGGAATATGCAGTCTCAACCATGATCCTCATTAACATGTTGGTCGATGCACCGGAGAATGACTTGCAGCTACGATGTCACATCCGAGCGCAGTTCATATCTTGCGGCATCAAGCGGCTTCTGTCAAAGATGGAGGGCTTCCAGTACGAAGTCATCGACAAGCAGATTGAACATTTCCGCGAGAATGAGGCAATTGATTATGAAGACCTGTTACAGCGGGAGGGCAGCAGTACAAAGGATAGCATCGAGGGAGATGTCAAGGACATGACCGATCCTCTTCAAATTACCGACGCTATTGCAACTCGCATCAATGGCACGAGGGCCCACGACTACTTCCTCTCAGCTTTGCAACATTTGCTTCTCATTCGGGAGAATTCCGGAGAGGATGGTCTCAGGATGTACCAGCTTGTGGATGCCATGCTTAGCTACGTGGCGATGGATAGGAGACTTCCGGATCTTGACCTACGACAGGGCTTGACGTTTACCGTACAAAGCTTGCTCGACCGGCTTCACACGGATGCAGAAGCCAGGCAAGCGTACGATGAGAATCTGGAGGCTCGACAAATTGCAGAGGCAGCGATTGCCGAGCGGGATGAGATGAAGGCACAAGTTGAACTGGGGGCGGATGGTCTGGTCAAGAAATTGCAAAAACAGATCGAGGAGCAGACTGGCATCATCGAGCTGCAGAGCAGGCAGAACGAGATGGTTAAGGCCGAGCTCGCTGATGTGCAGAGACTCCGCGCTCAGGAGTTGCAGCGCAATGAGCTCGAGACCAGAGAGCTGTATCTTATGCTTCGGGACGCGCAAGACATCGCGGCCTCGAATGCCAAGAAGGCTAACCTGGAAGATGCCGAGACAGACCCTGCTCAGATGAGAGGTATTCTAGACCGCGAGAAACTGCTAGGCCGACTTGAGAAACAACTTGAACGGACAAAGACACAGTTCAAGCTGGAAGGCAAGATCTGGGGCCAGCAGGATCCGTCAGACCGACTGCGTGAACTGCGCGAGCAGATGGATGGTGATGCTGGACCGAGTGAGGACTTTGAAGAGCAGGCTCGTCTGAATCTCAGTGTGAACCCGGTGGGATCTGTGTACCGAAAGAGAACCTACATCCAGGGCATGGACAATGAGGAGCAGGAACAAGCCGACAAAGAAGATGAAGAGATCGTATATGAGAAGGCGAAGCTCGTCGATCTTCATCGGCCACGCATGGACCCAGCGCAAGCAACTGGTCTTCTGGGCGAAATCGCTGCCAAGGTACCGAAGATTGCTGCTGTCGATGACAAGGATGAATCCAAACCAGCTGAAGCTGGGGCTGAAGCGGAAAGCGAACAGCCTGCAGAAGACACGACAAAGGCCGATGAAGAAGCGCCAGCAGACGGAGCCAAAGCTGAGCCCGATTCCGCTGCACCAGCTCCTCCACCCCCTCCTCCGCCCCCGCCCCCACCGCCACCACCCGGCCTTCCTGGAGCAGTTGCCGCTGTTCCTCCCCCTCCCCCTCCCCCTCCTCCGCCTCCAGGACTTGGCAAGGCGGGAATCCCTCCTCCTCCTCCGCCTCCTCCTCCTCCTGGGCTTGGTGGGTTTGGTATGCCTCCTCCCCCCCCTCCTCCCCCCCCTGGTGGAGTCCCTCCCCCTCCCCCTCCGCCTGGCACAGTTATTGGTGGCTGGAGAGCAAACTATCTGGCCTCGAATGGTCTTCCACCCGCTGCCATACCCGTCATGTCGTCCATCAGACCTAAGAAGAAGCTCAAGGCTCTTCACTGGGACAAAGTCGACGCTCCGCAGGTTACGGTCTGGGCGAACCACGGTTCGACCCTTGAGGAGAAGGAGGAGAAATATGTCGAGTTGGCTAAGAGGGGAGTCTTGGATGAAGTAGAGCGGCTATTCATGGCCAAGGAAACCAAGCTCTTCGGAGGTGGCGTGGCAGCTAAGCAACGCAAGGACAAGAAGCAGATCATCTCGAACGATCTCTCTAAGAATTTCCAGATTGCCCTGTCCAAGTTCTCTCAGTTCCCTGCTGAGGATGTTGTTAAGAGAATTATTCACTGTGATACAGAAATTCTGGACAATATGGTTGTCATGGATTTCCTGCAGCGGGATGAAATGTGCACCATACCGGAGAACGTGTCCAAGCTTATGGCGCCATACAGCAAGGACTGGACTGGACCTGATGCTAGCAGCTCTGAGCGCGAGCAGGACCCGACGGAACTTACTAGAGAAGACCAGATCTACCTCTACACTGCATTTGAACTGAACCACTACTGGAAGGCAAGAATGCGTGCGCTTGCTTTGACTCGCTCTTTTGAGTCTGACTATGATCATATCTCCGCAAAGCTTAAAGAAGTTGTGCGAGTCAGCGAGTCGCTGAGAGACTCCGTTTCGTTGATGAACGTGCTTGGACTTATCCTGGATATCGGTAACTTCATGAACGACATCAACAAGCAATCTCCAGGATTCAAGCTGAGCTCTTTGCCCCGTCTCCAAATGGTCAAAGACGACAAAAATGAAACAACGTTTGCAGATCTCGTCGAACGTACTGTTCGGCAGAAGTATCCTCAATGGGAGGGCTTCACAGATGACATTAGTGGTGTCACTGGCCTTCAGAAACTGAACGTTGACCAGCTGCGGACGGACGCGAAGAAGTACATTGATAATATCAAGAATGTGCAGGCAAGCTTGGATGCAGGAAACCTCAGTGATCCAAAGAAATTCCACCCTCAGGACCGTGTCAGCCAGATTGCGCAACGTAGTATGAAGGACGCCCGGCGGAAGGCGGAGCAGATGCAGCTCTATTTGGAGGAAATGGTTAAGACGTATGATGATATTATGGTCTTCTATGGTGAAGACAATACCGACGATGGTGCGCGGCGAGACTTCTTTGCGAAGTTGGCGACATTCTTGCAGGAATGGAAGGTGAGTTATTGGCTTCTATTGAACTGTCTACGAACTCTACTAACAGGAATTACAGAAATCCAAGGAGAAGAATATTGCCCTGGAAGAAACCAAACGGCGCATGGAAGCGTCCCTGGCCCGCAAGCGAATCAATGCCGGTCTCGCGAACGGCGCAAATACGGGTGGCGACGCTCCAGTCTCGCCGGCCTCAAGCGGCGCTATGGATTCGCTCCTTGAGAAGCTACGTGCTGCTGCTCCTGCCACCAGGGATACGCGTGACCGTCGCCGCCGTGCAAGGTTGAAGGACCGACATCAAGTTCGAGTTGCCTCTGGGCAGAAGATCCCAGATCTTGAAAATGCCGAGGCCCCAGAACATGGCGAGGACGGCGAGGACGGCGGCGTTGCCGACCCTGCCTCTGATTCCGGTCTTCTGAGCCCCCCTCTTCCGGATGGAGGAGAAGGCGGTTCACCCAATGTCTCTGAGAGCGAAGATGTCGCGGACCGTGCAGCAAGCATGCTTCAAGGACTGAGAGACAACCCCGACCCAGAACGCGCGCGGAGGCGTCGAGAAAACGCGGAAGAAGAACGAAGAAAGCGCCGTATGAGACGACGCAACGGCGCGACTAGTGGGAGCAAGGATAGCACTGATACCACGCCGTTATCTCCCGTGACTGAGCCGACTTCGGCTTCTTTGGATGAGCTGGGAGAACGAGATAGCCTGGCTCTGTCTAGTCCGCCGAATGGAGAAGATCCCACCTCGAATACTCCTACAATTGTTCTGTCCGATACTCCCGATGACGATACTCGCCCTTCATCAAGCTAGCCACACGCTTACTGAACGCCGGCTACGCGCACCGACTTACTACGGATCTCGTTCCCTAATATAATGTTTGATAGATCATTTGATGTCGTCTCGGAGAACACTATTATTACTACGTCATGTATAATACCTTCGACTGTCGTCGACTGTCAATCATCGACACGTCGACTACAACTCTTCACCTTTCGCTCGCCAATTTCCTCTTTTTCGTTTATGTTTTGTCTTGCTTTTGTACTAGCCAGCGTGACGGGACCAGGACTGATGTTATGATCATCTTTTCCTCCTGCCTCTCTTTATCTGCACATCTTGCATCTTTCTGCGATCATTGACTTATGCCTTTTCTTCGAAGGTATATTATTTTGACTGCATTCCTGGGCATCTCCATCTGATTTCCTTTTTTTCCTCCGTCGTTGTACATATTCGCCACCTTTTCATTCCTCTTTGTGCTAATGTCTGGTCTATTGGTCATATTGGTGAACAATCAAGCGTACAGCATCTGTTGTTCGGCACGCTGGCGTGGCGAGAAATAGAAGTACGTTTCTGTCGGCTCATATCTTCTGATATAATTCTAGTCGTATGGACATTAAATATAGGGGTCTTTGACTTGAAATTGCGTTTGTCCTGATTCTTTATATTTGCAGTCTTATTAATATACACTATACAGTAGTAGCTCACGTGATGGGGAATTTGCATCTTGTCCGCAACCTCCGATGAGTCTTCCAAACAAATCACAAGCGTCCCTTGACTTTAACTTTTGCAGTTTACGTCAATAGTTCCTACAGTCACCGCGCATGCGGTTACCTGTGCTCCGGCCTCTGCGATGGGTTGCTACACCCGTTCGCTCGCCATGGATTCGGCCTCGGGGTAGAGCGCATCCATTCCGCCATGCCTTGAATATCTCGTTACCATTGGCACCACAAAACCGGTACTTTTCAGCATCAGCGCCTCACCAGTCTTTCCGCGAGGCTGATCCTACGATATATGCGCTCTCTACAGCCCCCGGTCGAGCGGCGATTGCTGTGGTTCGAGTTTCCGGGCCCGCGTGTGTCTCGGTAGGTCAATTTGTATCTCTTCAGGTATTACGACTGATTGCTAATGATTCCATGACTGTAGGTCTACAAAGCATTATGCCCAAATGCGACCCTACCAAGGCCCCGCATGGCAGCCGTCCGAACGTTATACAATCCGGCCCCGAACGCCCCGTCCGGCCAAGCAGGCGTCCTGGACGCAGGAGCTCTAGTCCTATACTTCCCCGGCCCGAAGACTGTCACCGGTGACGACGTCCTCGAGTTCCATGTCCACGGAGGACCAGCGATCGTCCGATCCGTCCTTACAGCCATCGCGAGCACGAATTCAGTTGACCAACTGGTGCGGTACGCCGAGCCGGGCGAATTCACGCGGCGTGCATTTATGAATGACCGACTGGACCTCCCTCAGATCGAGGCATTGGGGGATACTCTAGCCGCGGACACGGAGCAGCAGCGACGGCTTGCAGTGCGCGGGGCGAGCGATGCGCTGGCAAAGCGCTACGAGCAGTGGCGGCAGCAACTCCTGTACGCGCGCGGGGAACTCGAAGCCCTGATCGATTTCTCGGAAGATCAGCATTTTGACGAGTCTTCAGACGAATTGATTCTTTCTGTGGCGTCGCAGGTGCGGGCTCTGAGTCGGCAGATTACATTGCATATTCAGAATGCGTCAAAGGGCGAGCTGATGCGCAGCGGGATTAGGGTTGCTTTGTTGGGCGCGCCGAATGCGGGGAAGAGCTCGCTTTTGAATCGGATTGTTGGGCGCGAGGCCGCGATTGTTAGTACGGAGGAGGGGACGACGAGGGATATCGTCGATGTTGGGATTGATCTTGGTGGGTGGTATTGCAAGCTAGGTGATATGGCGGGGATTCGATCAGAGCCTCGCGGTTCGTCTGGCGATGTGTCGGTGGTTATTGGTGCCGTTGAGAAGGAAGGTATTCGACGGGCGAAGGCGCGTGCTCTGGATTCAGACGTGGTGGTCGTCGTCATCTCTGTCGAGAATAGATATGAAGGGATGGGGTATCGACTCGCTATTGAGTCGGATGTCGTGGACGCAGCCAACGAGTGTGCCCGCGCAGGAAAGAACATCCTCGTGGCCATCAACAAATGCGATCGACTCCCTGGATTGGGACAGAACAAGTCCGCTCAGATACCCGAAGACCTAGCCCAGAAGGTCCAGCAACTTTTCCCCGACGTGCCACCGAAACGCCTCTTTGGCATCTCTTGCCTCGAACCCGAACCATCAGCCTCCCAAGGCCTCTCCCAGCAATCGTCCTCTTCAACCACCTGGCCAGCCTTCCTTCAAGGCCTCATTTCAACCTTTGAAGAAATGTCTACCCCATCTGGCCTAGAAGGAGACGTTAATGGGCACTACGATAAATATTACTGGGAAGATTCTCTGGGGGTGAGCCATCGCCAAAGCTCAAATCTGCAAATGTGTTTACAAAGCTTAGATGCTTTTCTGGAGATGGCTGCCCCTTCTTCTTCCGATGAGATGGAGGTCGATATTGTAGTTGCTGCAGAACATCTACGTGATGCTGCTGATGCTCTTGCTGTTATTACGGGGAAAGGGGAAAGCGGCGATGTTGAGGATGTGCTGGGGGTGGTTTTTGAGAAGTTCTGCGTGGGAAAGTAGGGCCCTGCTCAGAACGCTTAGCTGAATAGTACACACCGCTGGTCGATGTCATCTATCTTAGAATGACATGAGCTTGTACCAAAAATGCAAGTATACTACTATATAATGAAATCATATTCTCGTTGAGATGTCACCGTGCGCTCGTTTAGGGCTTGGATGCTTACGGGCCTCGTTCAGAGCTCGCCCAAGAAATGAATTATGAGTCGTTGGTATCATAAAATTGCGATGAGATGGACATGTGTTGAGTATATAGCAAGACATCTGAAAATTAAGCAGGAAGCTCAGCCACATCCCTCGGAAAACCGTCACCTTCTGATGCCGTAGAAAACGAAGATACTGATTCCGAGTCGGATTGCAAACCCAAAGCTGGCGGTTGCACCAGGTCTCCGTTGCTCGGAATGTCCAGCGCCTTAGCTCGAGATGGAGCTGCTTTATTGTTGCGATTAGTACCTTCAGCTGCCGGTACTGGAGTGACGTTGAAGCGGTTCTCGATCTTGGATGTGTTTCGGGAAAGGAGGTTATCAGGATTAATGGGGGGTTCGCGTATCGGGGTTGGGTGGTTTAGTAGGGGCCCTTGATGGGAAGGCGGCTGCTGGGGTTCCCAAGAAAGCGGCGCTTGCCCAGTATGCAAATGTGCGGTCTGTTCAAAAGCATCAGGAATGGGTTGCGAACGCGCCTGCTCCTCGTCATTGAAGAATCCCTGCATTTGCTCCGGTGTTTGAGACCGGCTGTCGGGCAGCCCTTGTTCCAATGTACCTGGGAGTTCTTGAGGGGGGTCAACTCTGTTTGATATCTCTGGGACGGTGGCCAAGGACGACACAGGATGTGCTACTCCGGCTCTTGCAGTCGTCGTCCTGGTACTCTGGCTTGTATCCATATCGGGCAAATATGAAGAAGCTCTTGGGACTGTTGTACCCCGTGTAATGGATTCTGGCTGGTACCGTGCCCGCTGCAATAGATCAAGAACCTCTTTTTTGCGCTCATAGGAGATATCTGCTGCTGGCGCGAACCCAATGCCTTCGAGTTGTAAGTTTGGGTGTATGCCTTCTGTTACTGAGGTGGTCAAAGTCCGAGATAGGAGGACCTCAAGAACGCGCGGATGGCCATGGTATGCTGCATGCTGGTAAGGCCACCAGTCTTGCTCATCTTGTTTGCTGACGGATGCACCACGCTCTAGCAGGAGTGCAACGACAGGGAGGTGCCCACCCATTGCAGCAAGACATAAAGGGGAATCCTCACGGGCCCAGGGCTCGGGAGCAAGGTGTACCGGTGACCCACGGTCGAGTATATTTTGAACAGCAGCGGCGTGGCCGGCTCTGCATGCCACCCCAAGGGTCCGGTAACCCAGTGCATCACGGGCCTCTAGAGAAACACCTTTGTCACAAAGCAGATTGAGCAGGGCCATTGAGCCTTGTGTGGCTACCAGATGCACAGGTCGCCTGTGCAGCTCTCCTTCTATTTGAGCTTCAATGTCAGCACCTGACATGAGGAGCAATTTTGTGATCTCAATACTATTCGCAAGACATGCGTAGTGAAGCGCCGTAAATCCAGCCTGGCACCTTGTTTCCACTGGCACCTGTTTGCGAAGAAGAAGCTCCACAACAGCAAACCGCGAGTTCATGGTTGCTAAATGGAGAGGCGTTCGTTTTGCGATATTCACAGCTGTCAGCGAACTCTTCCGGCTGCTGAGGACATCCACGACTTCTGCGTGCCCATTATACGCAGCCCAATGCAAGGCCGTCATACCGGCATCATCGACGCATCGTGTAGAGGCCTTCCTCTTGAGAAGCAACTTCGTCGCGGAAAGCTCGCCGACAGCAGCGGCACAAATGAGAGGAGTTCTCTTATCGCTGCCAGGGATGTCGACGTTGACTTTATTATCGAGGAGGATTTCCATAACCCTAACATGACCTTTTTCGCAAGCATAATGTAGGGCTGTCATCATTGTGCCGTCTTTCGCTTCGAGATCGGCACAACCCTGGACCAACAGCTTGACAATGGCATCATGACCCTGCTTAGCTGCAATATGGATGGCAGTCATCTGTGTATCCGCTCTCGCATTCACCTTCGCGCTAGAATACATCAATAGATGCGTAGCCTCGACTTCACCGTGTTCGGCTGCAAGCCAAAGAGCAGTGCGGCTTCTTGAATCTCGGGCTTCGATATTTGCAGCTTGAGAAAGTAGAAGTAACTCCGTGACACCGCAATGGCCACGCGAGGCAGCAAGATGAAGAGCCGTTGATCCAGACTTGTCGGCCACATCAAGGCGTGCGTTTTTTCGGATGAGAAGGTCGACCACGGACTCATTACCGCAATGTGCTGCAACAAGAAGCGCGGTTCGTCGGGATTGAAAGTGTTTCGCTTCTATATCATGACCCGTCTCAAGCAATCTCTCAACATCGGACCAAGAACCCGCTTGGGCTGTCTTGACGAGGAGAGGAGCACTAGCCCCGTCTGGCGATGTAAGGTCAATGCTGGTATTGATATCCCTGTCACGCTGGCGTCGCCGGCTATACACTGAGCTGTCTGTAAGCCCTCGTCCAGGAACTTGAGGCGACGACGGTCCTGATTTCGAGCCGCTGAGTCGCCGGAACACAGATTGAATCTTCTCGCGTTTAGACCCTGGACTTTGACTGAGCAAGAATGCCGGACCCGAATCTGACTTGGATCGCCTTGTATGACTCGCCGGCATGCGCGCTGTAGGGCTCAACCCGGCACTAATGCTGTGCCCGACTGTTGGACTTATTGTACCTGAAGGATGGCCAGGCAATGCCAAACTGCCAGCTCGGGACACTGCTGGGCTTGCTGTGATTCCGGAAGCATAGCCCTCGTCAGTAATTTGGCTGTAACCTTCGTTACTCGTGCTTGGCCGACTATCGGGTCTGGAATATGAACCTTGCGGTGCGCGTTGGTATGGCAAGGTAGAAGCCAGTGTTCGATCGAATTCAAAGACAGTATCGCCCACGGTCGATGCTCGCTGGCTCAAGCTGGAAGCAGTGTCGGCTCGAGAGGATGCCGAGTATCTGGTCGAAGAGCGAATAGTCGCAGCATCGTCGGCCACCTTCCATATGATATGACGATTTTCTGCTTTACGCAGAAGCTCGACCTGCTCTACTGAGGATTGGCTACATCCATTAACCAATCATTCATTCATTCATCTCAAAAGTGGTTAAAGGTTCAAGTACTTACCATTGACAAGCTTGCACCAGCAATTGCAGCGCGACAACTTGAGAATGGAGTCGTTCCTGATGCCCTCTCATAACATCTTCTCTCCAAAGCACTCTCACCCTCGCTCGAAATCCAATTCCAAGTTCATTTGACGACGAGTCCTGCGTCAAAACTACGACCTCGTCCGAAAGCGCCTTCATAACAGTGTGGCAGCCGTCGAGAGCAACCTCCAAGCTTCTATGGTATTCGGCAGGGGACTCTCGACGTCGTGCTCTCGTCCAATCCTCCAACTGCGCGATCGCGGCTTTGATTGTTCGCACTTGCTGCTCGAGCGTCCCAATTGTTAGGTCGGCATGAATATATTTCTCTCTGAGACTTGCCAGACCTGCAAGCGTTTCAGTGATGACTTGACCGACCTGGAAGGCCCCTGAGATCAACCCGAATGCGGAGATGGGATCCATATGTGGGATAATTGATGGACCATGGCTCTCGCTCGCGACTTGAAGGAAGTGCGATCGAGTTGGAGAAATAGTCGATGAGGATGACTCGGCAACTGTGAAGATCGAGGGCTGAGGGGCGCACTGCCCCCCTACACGTGCAGGAATTAGTGAGAACTAAGCATTACTAGTCTGATCAGTAACTGCACAAAAGTTCTATAAAAAGTAGATTAACATCGCTTTTGTATAAAGATATAAATCCCACAAACTATAATACTCTAGACTGTACAATGCATGCGACGACTGTCAACGCCTTTGCTGATATGGACCAATCCAAATGCTGTTATATCCCTCTAAAAAGAAAGGAACAAGCAGGGTATAATAAACAAAAAGTCCCTTAGTCAAAAGAAGCTGGCTGGGTTCAAGCACCAATGGCATTCTTGACCCATTTCTCCAAACCTCCCTTGGCGATGATCTCCTGGACGTTCGGCGGCAGCTCACCAACCTTGTGCGTCCACTTGGGTCCGTTAGGACCTTCCTGGACCTCGATGGAGCTCCTCCTCACATCCCAGGTAAGGGTCCAGCCAGTGCGACGAGTAAGGACTTTGTCACCGGAGTTGAAGGTTTCACGGAGGCGGCTGATAAGGCGGGGAACTTCAAGACCCATAAGCGCATTGTTGATACTGTTGCGAGAGAAGATGTTGCCGAAGCTGCCTGATACAACAAGGGGAATCTTTTTGGCCAGGATAGCAGTGGCCGCTTGCTCGCGTGAGCTTCCGCAGCCAAAGTTGAAACCAGTGACAAGGATGTCTCCTTCTTTAGCGGTGGTAGAGAACTGAGTGTCGTAGTTTTCCATGCAGACCTTAGCCATGGTCTCGGGAGGTACGTCGTCCTGGTATGTGTACTTGCCGGGATAGATTCCGTCCGTGTTGAGCGAATCTTGGTCACAGAACACGATCTCGCCGGAGACGCTCTCGGGGAAGCCGGGGTAAATTTCTGTCAGGCCTTGCTCGGACTCTTCAGCAGCAGGCGTCCCCTCGGCGAAGCGCTGCTCGCCATCGGCCACAAGATCGTCCATCTGACCGATGAGCTTCTCAAGTTGCTCTTCAGCTGTAAGCATGCGGTCCTCTTCACGAATACCATCACCTTCGCCACGAACAACTTCAGTCCAGCCCTCCGGGGTCTCGTACCACCCGGGTCCGCTAAGCTTTCCGGTCAGGGCGCTAGCGGCGACAACCTCGGGACTTCCAAGGTAGGCCTTCGCATCGGTGCTGCCCATGCGGCCCTTGAAGTTGCGGTTGGAAGCGCTGATGCCAACCTCTCCAGGTTCCAGCAAACCCTGACCCATACCGATACAGGGTCCGCAACCGGCTGGCAACTCTGTCGCACCAGCCTCTAACAATGTCTGCCAGTCTCCATTGCCTTCAGCAGCCAGCTGCTCCGGAATAGAGGCAGCGGCGATGTAGAAGTTGACGCCATCAGCAATCTTAGGGACCTTGCCACCGTTCTTTTCGGCAGCATCCTTGAAGACCTTGGCAGCGGCAGCAATGTCGGAGGCTCGCGAGTTTGTGCAGGAAACAAGGTAGGCTTTGTTCACTTTGATGTCTTGAGCCTCAAGCTCCTTAAGAGGTGTGGCGACCTTGACTGAATTGGGTCCAGACACGTAAGGAGAGAGGGTAGAGAGATCCAAGAAGAGCTCCTTGGCGTATTTGGCGCCCTTGTCCGCAGTCATTGGGTTTTCGAACAACTGCTCCAAGATTGGGTGGGTGAATCTTTCAGCAGCTCGAGTCTTGAAAGGACCATTTGCAAGACCCATGGCTGCAGTGGTAGCCTTGCCCCTCAGCCACCCCTTAAGCACGTCGTCGATAGGGAACAATCCCGAAAGGGCACCCCATTCAGTCGTCATATTCGCAATAGTCAATCGGGTGTCCACCGACAGGCTGCGCATCGTCTCTTCAGAACCAGTAAACTCAATGGCGTGGTTCAGAACGTCGTCCTTGTTGAACAGACCACAGAGAGCGACAATCACATCTTTACCGGTCACACCTGCAGGTAGAATTCCCTTGAAAGTCACCTTCGCGACAGGAGGGATTTGCCACCAAGTCTTTCCCGTAGCCCAGACACTAGCAGCATCGGTTCTCACAATGGGTGTTCCCAAACAGCCAACACCGCCATACATGTTACTGTGGGAGTCGCTTGCGACGGCAAGAGTACCGGGCCAGGCAAAGCCTTCTTCAATCATGATCTGGTGACCAATACCTCGTCCAGCGGGATAGAACTCCACGCCATGTTGCTTAGCAAATTCCTCGATTTGACGGTACTTCTTCAGGTTCTTATCCGACTTGTTCTGCACGTCGTGATCGAGAGTCATGACAATCTGGTTTGAGTCATGCAGACTTGAAGCCCCAATTGACATGAACTTGGAAGCAACAGGCCAGCTGTTATCGTGCGTCATGCAACGGTGCGGTGAGATAGTGACATAGTCGCCGGCCTGAACGAATTTGCCCTGTGGCAACCCCACGGAGTACTTCTGGACAATCTTTTCAGTAAGCGTCTGAGGAACGGACTTGGAGGCGTTGAGGGCGGAGAAGAGCGCGGCGGAGGTAGGATCTTCGAGCTGAGACTGGAAAACATCTTGGAATTGGCGTCTCGTGGTAGTGAGCGTTCGTCGCTGGTAGTTCTTGGACATGGCGCATCGCAGCACCGTCCACCGACGGCCGAGGCCGCTTTGCGACATTAAACGTGACTGCATGAGTTAGTACTCAATGGAGCTTCAAACAGTAGGGCACCCGCAGAACTTTCTGGGAATACTCACCGTCATGATTCTTCCTGTATTCGGAATTGCGGAGGAGTTGGGGAAGGCCGACGGGAATCTTTTTCAAAAGTGCTCAGTTTTGTTCCTGGCGAATCAGGTGGCGCGCATTGTAATTGGCCGAGTCCGGGGGTTTCTCCGATACCGGATCTTTGTACTGAAGTATAGAACTTGGGACAGACTTGAGTATTATGTTACAGTAGTACATTGTTGCTGCTCAGTGGCTAATTTTACAATTTATATACAGCCCAGTCCTTGAGATCAAGCTCTTTGATGACACCGCGAAGAGGGCCTTGCAGCTCCATGCCTTGTGCCCAGAGTTTCGGACCAGCCATATAACTGATGAAACCTTCCGGTCCCGACACGAGGATCATGTTGCGGTTATTTGATTCAGAGGAAGAGGCAGTGTTGGTGCAATCTAATATAGGCTTCTTGCCGATGAATTGCCTCTCCTCGTCAACGAAATACTGCACAGTGACTTGCTCAGGATACCGCGCCTTGAGAGCTTCGAGCTCTCGGACAATAAGAGACGGTTCTCCGACATCTTGTGCCTCAGTAGAAGCCGGTACACTGACAGATCCTGAGGACTTGAAAACTCGGGAAAGCCATGAGCTTTGGGTTTTCGCTCCTGTGTCTGTACTGTCACTGCGCCCACCCTTGCAATCTTCTCTGTGCCGATTCGCCCACAGAATATGAATCTTCGGTTTATTGGCTGCATCTGTACGTTGAAGAAGAGTGTGTCCCGCTTGTAAAGCAGGGGCGATCCCCGTCCCACCAGCAATAAAGAGCACGGTATTTATATCGGAAGGTATTTCGCACTCAACTCGGGGCCCACGCACCTCAATGGGCGCGCCAATTTTCAAGCTGTGCAGGTATCGCGAAACCTCACCAAAGGCATCTTTCCGAATGAAGAACCGGAGACACTCATCGTCCCCGTCTGCTGACGTCGGCGGCAGAGGGGTATAGTCTCGGCCAATTTGCAGCTGTGGCTGCTTGAACATGACACTCCATACTCCAGATTTCCAAGCAGCGTCGTATACCGCAAGATTGCTTCCATCTGACTTGACGGGCTCAAGCGTGAATAAGCTGCCGGTTGACGAGACCGATTCCCGAGAAACTAGGTGATACTTCGTGAATCGAAAGGGGTTCAATGTCGAGCTCGTTTTCGAATCTTGCGACCATTTGATATACGCGCCAATTCCCGCGGCCGTGACCGTCACTAAGGTCAGCCGCAGCCAAAGCCTGGGAGACGGAGGTGTTTTCGGAGGTTGCGGCGAAGAGGACGAGGACGAGGATGAGGAAGTGGTAGCATTTTGTCGTTGTGACCGAACTATCGGCCTCGAGATTGCGGAAGACGCATTTTGAGAGAACAGGCAGGGCCGTAACCGGATTCTAGGCTTCATGATCGGGCTCAAAAGCGATTGATTTTCTATTGTAGAGTCTTTGTCACTTTTAGGAGACGCGCTAGTCCCGATTAGGTATAAATGACGATCCTCGCTATTATGGAGTCTCGATCTCCATTCAAAAGACCAAAGAATCCCCCGTCCCTCCTGTGTGTTGTGTCTCGACTTCTTCCCTTTTGTTTATGTTGCTTCGATCATTCTGGGTGCAGCCTCTTGTTTCTGGCTGGCCCTAGAGATACCCCCTGGTCGCGCTCCTTTACTAACTGGAATGGAAACCTCTTGACGGCCGCTACTACCTGAGTTAAATCACCGCCACGCAACGACTCCTGTTGAGTATCGACTACCATAGAGACGCCATGTCCCGGATCACCTTTTCGCCTCAAGAAGCGCGATCTGGCCATGGCGCCAGGGACTCACTGGAACTGGCTTCCCTCGCCTCTTCGTCTCCTGAATCCGGTCTCGACCTCTCCCGCTCCTCGTCTCCTTCGGGCATTTCGTCCTCGCGCAAGCTCTCTCTAGAAGACGAGGATCCCCTTTCTAGTTCCAATGTACATGCGAATCACATGTCCGACAGACAGCGGCCAGGTCGCTCATATTCTATATCCTCCGCATTCGATTTCGGTGGGAACCTGTTTCCCTTGTCCCAGACTGCCGGTGGTTATGCTCCCTTGGGAGCTCCGTCTGCGCTTGACAGAGAAGCCGGTGTTGGTGATGGCTCCTTGGAACGGAACAAGACATTGACATATCTCAACGGGCTATCCTTGGTGGTGGGATTGGTGATCGGTTCTGGCATTTTCTCGTCGCCCAGTCAGGTCAATGCCAATGCGGGATCTCCTGGTGGTGCACTTATCGCATGGCTTGTTGCCGGCCTATTGGCATGGACTGGCGCAGCTAGTTACGCTGAGCTAGGCGGTGCTATCCCCCTGAATGGTGGCGCTCAAGCATATCTGTCTAAGATTTTTGGGGAATTGGCAGGGTTTCTCTTCACATGGTGTGCTGTCTTGGTGCTTAAGCCTGGCAGCGCAGCTATCATCTCGATTATTTTTGGAGAGTATGTTGTTCGAGCAATTCTGGGCGCCGATGTCGACCAGATTAACCCTTGGGTTAATAAAGGAGTTGCATTTGGGGGTCTATTTGCTGTGACGTGTCTGAACTGTCTGTCCACTCGACTCGCCGCCCGCATTGGTGACCTTTTCATGTTCTTCAAGTTCGTGGCATTGATTGGTGTCGCCATTATTGGAATACTCGTTGCCATTACCGGTCTCTCCTCCAAGGGACAAGCCAACGATGAATGGAAGACCAGTTGGTTCGAGGGCACAAGCATGGACATTTCTGGTTGGGCCATGGCGCTGTATGCAGGGCTTTGGGCTTTTGACGGTTGGGACAACGTGAGTATTCAACTCGTCTGCCAAATAATTTTACTGACAATAACAGACAAACTACGTCACAGGGGAATTCAAGAATCCCAATCGCGATCTTCCGCGCGTCATCCATACTGCAATGCCGCTGGTTATAGTATCTTACCTTCTTGCCAATATTTCTTACTTTCTTGTCCTTCCCCACTCGACGATTGAAGCCACCAACACCATCGCTGTGCAGTTTGGTAGTCAGGTTTTTGGAAGTATTGGGGCATTGATTTTTGCGCTGGTAGTTTCCGCAAGCTGCTTTGGCGCTCTGAACGCGACCATATTTACCAGCGGGCGTCTGGTCTACGCTGCCGGTAAAGAGGGCTACCTCCCTTCGCTTTTCGGTAATCTTTGGACTCAGGGCACTAGCGGCATGAACAGGTTTCAGCATCAATCACGAGCAAGCAAGCTCGTTTCCCGCGTGTTCGGCAACGGAACTTGGATTGGCTACACGCCCATCAATGCTATGGCGTTGAACAGCGCCCTCACTCTGGTGTACATCATCGTCGGCGAGTTCAAGACCCTGGTCACCTTCTATGGTGTCGCTGGTTACACCTTTTACTTCTTAACAGTGCTGGGACTTATTGTGCTCCGGGTGCGTGAACCACACCTCGAACGGCCCTACAAGACCTGGATCTCGACTCCGATTATCTTCTGCTGTGTTAGTCTTTTCCTACTCAGCCGTGCCGTCATTTCCGAGCCGCTACAAACATTAATTGTAGTGGCCTTTATTGTGGCCGGAGTTCCGGTTTATTTCTGGCGCATCTACAAGCGAGATGGGCAAAAGGCGTTCCGGGGATGGAAGTTCTGGCAGTCACGATGACCACGATACGATTTTCTATTGCCTGTCTAGCTGATTTAGACTTATTTAATATATACTCATGGGATGTCCATCATTTGTGGTCATGATGGGACTGAGCTTCCCCTACTTGTTATTCTACTGATGAACTCATGGCATGTTGATTTGGCGAAGTTTTGTACTATAGACGTCTGGATGGAGTGGGTTAATACGTGAATAGGTGGCATGATGCTGCTGCCATTTTAATATATATAGAATACAAAGTGTGCTGTTGAACGTTCATCCATTAAGTGTTTATCAACGAAAAGGGTCTATCAAGCACAACCGCCACTCTTGCACACCACTTCAGGCCTCAACAACATTACAATTACCAGCCAATCATGAGTGGAGACGATTATAAAGGACTTGTGTTCAGGCAAGTGTTACAAACTGCTCCAAAGCCCAATACTGATATTCGGCGATTCCCCCACCGGACCGGAATCGTTGGAGAAGATCATATCTACCCCAATAACGCGTTATTTTTTCCTGACTTGTTATCGATAAATCAAGATCATAAAGATAAAGCCGTGAGCTGACATTTACTCCTCGTCGATACTGTCCCAACACCAACACAATGGGCAGCCTGCAAGGTTGGGAGCAAACAGTTTCGACTAAGCGCGCTACTCGCGAACAGGCTCTGAAGCCTTACCTTGTCTCTGATATCGAGAGTCGGCCGCCCCGTGTCCGTGCCGTTCAGGATCGATCTTGTCTGGAAGATGATCCGTCGGTGCAAACTATAACGGATATTGACAATCTCCCGGCTCTGGTTGAAACGCTTCAGAAGGGGCAGTATACGGCTGAGCAGGTCACGTCTGCTTACATCAGGAGGTAGCTATTCTCAGGTATCTTTTAGTCTGTCTAGATTGTCGTGCTGATTAGTTAGGGCTACGGTTGCACATCAGCTTGTGAGTCGAGCGAGTGCTTTATTGAGGTACACGTTAGCTGATGTTGGCGGCAGACGAATTGTATCACGGAGGTTATTTTTGAAGATGCCTTAATCCAATCCCAGGAACTGGATAAGCTATTCAAAGAGACTGGCAAGCTGAAAGGTCCTTTGCATGGCGTGCCAGTCACAGTCAAGGACCAGTTCAACGTGAAAGGCTACAGCTCTACCCTGGGCTATGTAGGCCGGTCATTTTCTCCCGCAAAAGAGGATGCAGTTCTAGTTCAGATACTGAAGGACATGGGCGCAGTCGTTCTGGCCAAGACGAATCTACCGCAGAGTATCATGGTCTGTTCATTAATCCATGGTGCTTAGCATTGTTACTGACGAAACAGTGGGCTGAAACGGAGAACCCTCTCTGGGGACTGACTGTGAACCCTCGCAATCCGCAATTTACACCTGGTGGCTCAACAGGCGGCGAAGGTGTGCTTTTGGCTCTGCACGGGTCTATTCTAGGATTTGGTACGGACATTGGTGGGAGCATCCGAATCCCACAGAGTATCATGGGCTCATATGGTTTTAAACCTAGCGTAAGCCTGCCTCAAAAGCACATGTCGAGTTTGCCTAATGGAAACAGAGCAGCAGATGGCCTTACCGGGGCGTCCCCGTCTCAACAGAAGGACAAGAACATGTCCCATCAGCAGTCGGCCCAATGGCTCGCGATCTCGAGTCAATCTGCTATATTAGCCGCCTTGTGGCTAACAGTCGACCATGGACCTTAGATCCAAAATGTTCGCCGCTGCCTTGGAACGAGGAGGTCTTCAATAACATCCAAAATCGGCCTCTGGTGATAGGCCTTATCCTCGACGACGGTGTGGTCAGAGTCCATCCGCCCATCGAACGTGCACTCCGCACACTCGCATCCAAACTCGAGACTTACGGCCACGAGGTCATCACCTGG
This sequence comes from Aspergillus unguis, assembly GCA_018408605.1. NCBI lineage: Eukaryota > Fungi > Ascomycota > Eurotiomycetes > Eurotiales > Aspergillaceae > Aspergillus > Aspergillus unguis. The sequence continues at coordinate 973,777 of JAGUQC010000004.1, forward strand.
GATACCTCCAACCACCTAAACTGCATCAATCTCATGGACAGGTACTATACAGTCGACGGAGGCGAGGACGTGCGTCGCGATGTCGCAGTTGCAGGCGAGCCCATGATCCCACACGTCAAAGCACTGGTGGACCGCGGCCAGCCCATCTCAGTCTACGAGTACTGGCAAATGAACCGAGAGCGCAACGACCTACAAAAATCATATCTAGACAAGTGGAACGCGGCTCGCTCGCCGTCCGGAAGGCCAGTGGATGTCCTTCTTTCTCCGACCATGCCCCATGTTGCTGTCTCCCATCGGAGCGTGCGCTGGGTTGGGTATACAAAGATATGGAATTTCTTGGATTATCCTGCACTTACGTTTCCTGTAGACGAGGTTAGAAAGGGGGTGGATTTGCTTGACCAGGACTATAAGCCGAGGAATGAACTTGATGCGTGGAATTGGGGGCTTTATGATGAGGAGGCTATGGATGGGCATCCGGTCAATTTGCAGGTAATTGGGAAGAAGTTGGATGAGGAGAGTGTGCTTGGGGCCGCCACAGTCATTGAGAAGGCCCATCATACTTTGTCTGAGCAGTAATGTCGTTGGTCAAGCCGAAGCTGGCGATTTACCCCATTCCTGGATCCCCACTTCTGGTCGTGCGGGGAAGGCAAAGAAGATGTATGCACCAAGTACGTCTCCTTGTTCAATAACTTGGACAAATATATACAATCAAGATGACAGTTATATAGGCAACTGGCTCAAAGTCAAAACATAACAGGCTCCAAGCATACTTGTTATCAACTTGTCGGTGTCAATTGTCAGAGAACCCCTCATCGATAAGCAGCAGGGATCTCCACCAAGACAGCGATAGAGAACACTCCAACGCCGAATTCACAATTGGCGAGTGATCATTGACTGATATGCCCGAGGTCGATTATCATCTACGTAACTGATTCCACAGCTCCAGCTTTATCGCCAACACAACCCCACCCTTGCGCAGCCATAAAAGCCCAATAACGTGCACTCAGATTGTCCTCTCACATTATCGCATACTCGTTCCCGAACTCCACAGATACAATGGGCAAGAAGCGCGTGCTCGTCTCTTACGGCGTCGACATCGATGCCGTCTCCGGCTGGCTAGGCTCCTACGGCGGCGAAGATAGTGTCAGCGACATCAGTCGTGGTCTATTCGCAGGCCACGTCGGAACAACGCGCCTCCTGAAGCTCTTCAACAAATACAAGATTAAAGCGACCTGGTTCATCCCGGGGCACTCCCTCGAGACGTTCCCCGAAGAATGTGCCGCGGTGCGCGACGCAGGTCACGAAATCGGACTGCATGGCTACAGCCATGAGAACCCGACGGATATGACGCTCGAGCAGCAGAAGATCATCCTGGACAAGACGTACAAGATGCTCACGGAGTTCTGTGGTAAGCCGCCTAGGGGCACCGTGGCGCCGTGGTGGGAGACATCGCCGGAGATGATGGAGTTGTTGCTCGACTATGGTATTGAGTATGATCATTCAATGCTACACCATGATTGTCAAATGTATTGGCTGAGGACGGGGGACCAGTGGACCAAGATTGATTATAGCCAGCGGCCGGAGACTTGGATGAAGCCGTTGGAGAGAGGGAGTGAGACGGGCTTGGTGGAGATTCCGGGGAATTGGTACCTGGATGATCTGCCGCCGATGATGTTCATCAAGAAGGCTCCGAATAGTCATGGTTGGGTGAACCCGAGGGATGTGGAGGATATCTGGAAGGTTGGTCACCATTATCTCTTGTAGACCGTTGGTGCTGATGTCAATGATAGGATCACTTTGATTATTTCTACCGAGAGTACGATGAATTTGTCTTTCCTATGACTATTCATCCGGATGTCTCTGGCCGTCCGCATGTTCTTCTCATGCACGAGAGGTGAGTTGCTGAGGCCATTATACTGTTTTTTGTCTGACTGGTTAGGATAATTGAACACATCAACAAGCACGAAGGCGTGGAATGGGTGACCATGGAGCAAATGTGCGATGAGTTCAAGAGCAAGAACAAGCCTCCTGCTGGTGCTAGAATGCCAGCTTCTCCTTCAGCAGTACCCAAATAGTTAGCTTTAGGAAAGGGAGATAGACGATGCACATTATTCATTAAATAACTCCGCTAATCTTAACACCGGGTATGCCGGGCTCGAAATCATCGTTATGACTTCGGGAGCTCGAATAGTTCTGGTTTTGCGTTGATCCTGGCCAACTTTGCTACACAGCCAGACAATTGAAGCAAGCTCTGAACTCCATCTAGAATCCGCATATGTGTAAAGCCAATCTCGCGAATGAATTCCAGCTTTGAATGTTCGGACAGGGTCGGAATGGTCTTGGTGACCTTGAACATCGTGCTGATAATGTCATGAGAGGAGTAACCCAGGTCCCTGCATATCATTAGCAACCTAGAAGCAGTCAAAAGAAGATAAATACCATAGCTCGTTTAAGGTCTCCAGCGCAGAATCAATCTTTCCTTCCCAGCAAGCTTTAATCATGGCCTGGACCTTGATTGGATGAGGGCTGTCAACCACACGGAAGACGTTATCTCCGCTGACCAGGCCAAATCCAGACCAGGTACTCTGTAAATTGTTCAAGGCCTGACGCATATCGCCCTCTGCACTGAAGACCAGGGCTGCGAGGCCGTCCTCTGTATACTTCACTTGTTCCGCATCACAAACCTGCTTCAATCGTTTCACAACTTGTGCGTCGGTCAATCGGGCGTAGCGGAGGATAGCGCATCGGGACTGGAGGGGCTCGATAATCTTGTTTGACTGGTTGCATGCAAATGCAAATCTTGTCGTTGAGGAATAGATTTCCATCGTCCGCCGTAACGCTTGCTGGGCGCCAGATGTCATACTGAACCTATTAGCTCTGGGGCTCACTGCATGAGTCTCACATACCTGTCTGCCTCGTCAAGAATAACAAGCTTGTGGCGACCAGGAGGCAGTGTGACTTTCTTCTGGGCAAACCCTTTGATACGATTTCGCACCACGTCGATACCTATACCCATCAGTAAAAAGTTTATCTCCTCCTAGAGCGGAGGTATGTACCTCTCTCATCACTAGCATTCAGCTCCAAGACAGCTTCTTTGTACGCATCTCCCAGCAACTGCCTCGCCAGGCAAAGAATTGAAGTCGTTTTTCCAATACCAGGCATCCCCGAGATAATCACATGCGGCATGTTCCCATCCTTGGCAATAATCTTCAATCGCTCGACTGTTTCTGTGTTTCCAACAACATCGTCTAGGAATACTGGGCGGTACTTTTCGACCCTAAAGCAATAGTCAGTTTCGGACTTCTGATACCTCCTTCAGGTAACATACCAAGGCAGCTCATAGTCCGGGGGAGCCCCAGCAGTGTTGGCCTTCAGAGCATTGCGAGCCGCACTCGCTGAGGATTCAGCGTGAGCCATTGGGAGTAGATATGACGCTGCCGTTGTTTAATGGTTGGAGATGTCGAAGACGCGAAATTCGGCTCGTAGACGCGTAGCTATTTTACCGCTTTTGGCACCTTGTTTGTCTTGTTTGCATTGTCAGCTAGTTATGTACCTTTCTCCGCATATATCATTTGACGATGCAATCAACATCAAAAGCAGCTTTATGCAGCATTCTTAAGACTCAAGTCTTTCACTCTCCTTACTCCTCTCTCCACTGACTAGACTCGACTCCTCTAATGGCCCTATGCTCAAATTGAATCAATTCACCTAATTCGTACACCTATCTTTATTCGGCACATGTTCATATTCTTGTCTTGACAAACCTGTTTCCCATTGTACAAGTGTCTACCGCAATGGGCACAACGTCTGTCCGTCGCAATCTCTTCCAGAATCACCTCAGCAGACGCCCTGTCTCTACGGCTCCAAATAACGGACCGTCCGGTTTGTCCTCCCAGGTATCGCAATCTTCTGCGCCAGACCTGAATCCGCCCGTTGCTTCTGGTTCATCGGATGATGGCGAGATTGTTGTGAAGGACAAAAATGGCGGGTACTCTTTGGATATACCTGTTTTACCTCCCATTGTTGGAGAAGATGGGGATGAGATGGAAGGTATTGAGGGTGCCGCTGAGACTACAGATCCTACGGGGCAGGGTGAGATGAGTGGGCGAGAAAAGGAAAGTGCGTTCTTGTCTGCTGCCCTAAGCATCATACAGGACAGTGTACTAATCGTCGGGTGAAGAAATCGAAGCGAGTCTTGTTGAAATTATGTACCGGAACCGGAACAGGCAGATGAGCAGTGAACCGCATGGTAAGCTCTCCTCGCATTTGCGAAGATACAGAGTTCGCTGCGCTAACATTGGCAGAAATCCTAAATCTTATTCACCAGAGTCTTAGGAACAAGGTGGCCACGCTGGATGAGGATAACTGGATGTACGAGCCCGAACCCGATACGCGCGTATAAACCGAGCAGCAACGGCACACATAACCTCCGGATTGCGGTCTATAGCCTCATCCATATGTCAGATGCTCTAGTCAAGCTCCATATTTGATGGTGCTTCGACCTTTCTCGTGGTCTTCCCTTGCGCCGGTCTCCCACCGCTACCCTGGCCTCCTCCGAAGAACATGCTGCCCATCATATCCAACAATGGATTTCCTTGTCGGGGAATTTTGATTCCAAAATACTCCTCGCCGATCTGAGGGATCGCCTCATCGAGTATACCGACCTCCTTAATATGTGTAGCATAATGCGCACTCAACTGTCTGAACAAATCTGCCGCTCCCCGTTGAACCGCCAGCAACAGTAGATTGAGGAAGTTGAGAAGCGGGATGGCAGGGAATACTCGGATTTCGGAGTTGGTGCTGCTTACTTCTTGCACGCCGAGAGATGGGTTTGCAGCGCTGAGCCGAGAGGTGAAAATCAAAAGCGCTTTGTTTGCGCTGCGCAGGTTGCCAATTAAGAGGAAAGGAATAACGGCGCGTGCGGCATAGATGCCTGCGGTGTGAGGTTCGTCGTTCGTGTACCACTGGTATTCGAGTTTCGCCAGAGTCTCGGCCGACTCAGAAGTACCCAGGACAAGATGCTTTTCAGCCTCGTATGGCTCTTGATCTGAACATATTGTTAGAGAATGCCACCCCTCTCCTCGGTATACCGAACAATCCTACCTTCAGCGTATACAGATCCAGCAGCATGGTGTAGGTCAGGGTCACCGCGCTCCATGGGCCCAAAACGTCCACTCCAACCGATTGCTTCCTGAATAAACCTCTTTCGCGTAGGCTCTTCGGACGGGAATTCACGTAGCAGCTCAATCAATCGCTCTGCCGCATGTATTTAGCGTTGCATCAAAGAAGGAGGCGACTTGACCAACTCACTCTTACGAGCACGCCCCTCCGCATCATCGTCACCACCAACAATTTCCCAGCCTGCCTTGACATATACCTCAGCCACCAACATGATTGCTAGATCGCCTCCACTTGCTGAAGCTCCCTGCTGCGAACCGGCTCTGAGAAGGGCGGTAGCACCGCCAGCTAAGATCTCGGCCGCCGCATCATAATTGCTCTGCTTGATGTACCGCGCGGCGATGACCCGGAGTTGTTGGTGAGCCTCGTAGTAAGCCCCGGAGGCAATCCTAAATGGAAACAAGTGTATGTTAGTCTTTATAACTTGATTCCAGATATCTCTAGCCGAGTATTGCTGGTACCACTCACTTTTCGCGTTGTCGAGCAATCGTCTTGTCAATTCGTGAGGTCATTGTGTCTGGCGATCACCAGGCGGCGATCAGGCTGTATGCAAGAGATGTGTATAGAATAAACAACGAATCAGATTTATTCCAGATGATGATAGGCTAAGAAAAAAGAAGTTGAATAGTGGCAGAACAGGTGTATGCACAGGGGAAGTTGTTGCGCCGGAGAGCTTTTGGTGGGGACACAGACAAGTGAGGGACGATCGATTCGGGACTTCCAGAAGGCCGCTAGCATCATACAAACAACAACCATCTCCTTTAATCTAGCTGATTACACCTACGACTGAAATCTATGTCACGGTAAATTGGACGAGGATTTGTAGGACTAAATCGTTCAGCCAAGATGGATCGAAACGCATTCGACATCCAGCCCATCGGCCGCTTTTACGGGAACAGTGCTGCTATTCGACGGCCAAAGGTAGGTCTAAGATCTCAATCTTATCATTCAGACCTGGGGATTCTGATAGATTGACTCAGGAAATCGCGTGCTTCTCCTACGATGACCAGCATAAGTATCATCTTGGAGACTCATCCCTGCGGTGGTACTACCCACCACAGCTGCCAGCAGATCTAAACCGTGGCTTTGAGACGTTTCAGAAACTGGACGATAGAGCCGACGAGCATCTTGACGCTTTGTTGGATACCATCGCTGCTCTTGAGAAGGATACTGGGAAGAAATGCGAAGCTGATATCATTACTTGGCGAGGGATGATGACCAAGGTAGGTTAAGCTATACTGCTGCTGCTGCTATGATCATATCCTAGCGACATATAACTAAAAATGGAGGCATAGATTCTCACCGCGCCGTTTGACAATATGAATGGGTGCGTACGTACCATTGTTGGCATTGTCTTCGCTAATGGTAAACTCATAGTTTTGAGATGAACGCGACCTGCTTTCAGGTATGTTTGACTCTTAAGGCTCAGATTTCGACTCATCGCTAATCCTGGATCTAGGGAACCATGTGCGTATGTTCTTGAGCTTCGTGGAGACGAGAGCTATGATCTGACTGTGCGCTCAGATTCATTGAAGAGAACAATGCCTATAAAAACAAGCAGAAAGAGATCCAATTAAACCAGAGGATGCCACCGGGGATGGCTTCTCAAGATCTAATGGCCTATTGGGGTTAGTTGTCCGTTTTTTTGAAATACGCAGGCTTGCCCTAATATATCGAGTACAGGCTACAAATTTGAAACCATATCGGTTCTCGACAAGACATGGGATGCCGCGAGCCGAGAGGAGATTGAGAAACGCGAAGACCTAGTCGTCAACAATAACGCGCAATACTGTTCAATTGCGCGTACCGGAATCGGGCATACCAAACTCGTTCTCGGCGGGGAAGTCGATGCCAGTACGTCCCCCCATTCTTGCAGGAATCCCAGAAGAACTGCGTCTCTAACCGGAATCTGTTGCACCTGGCAGTCTGGGACAGCAAACCCGAGCGTAAAGAAGACCCCATAAACTGGGTTGAGCTCAAGACCTCAGCCGAGATCAGGAATGACAGGGACATGCTCAAATTCGAGCGAAAACTGCTGAAATTCTGGGCGCAGTCATTCCTCCTCGGTGTTCCCAAAATTGTTGTCGGATTCCGTGACCAGGATGGCATTGTACGACGTTTGGAGGAACTCGAGACAGCCAACATCCCGAGCAAGGTAAAGAAATCAGGCCGGGGGACCTGGGACGGAAATATCTGTATCAATTTTGCGGCTACGTTCTTGGATTGTATGTTATCCTCCGTTTCTAGCCATTTTGTTCTACGCATGCTTATGATACCTTCAGGGCTTAAATCTACCATTAAAGAAGGGGGAACATGGCGGCTTCGAAAGTCAGAGAAGTCCTCTTTGATTGAGGTCTTCCGGGTTGAGGAGAGTGGCACCGGAGACATTCTTTCTCAGGCTTTCTTGTCCTGGCGATCAACATCATGACCTCTTTCAAGAGTTCTACCAAGACCTCTCTATGACGCATATTATCTGAGTACTATCATATGCTCCAGGGCACAAGTTAGAGCAAGTCGGCCTACCATTCAAGAGCGCTGGCTGCACGTCTTGATTGACTAGCTAATGCGCTGCCGGCTGAGATTGGCTCGCCAAAGGCTTTTTGTCCCATATCTCTACGCTAGGGGATGACAACGCCGTCCTCAGCTTCATGACCATGGGTTCTATAGACTTCTCATGAACTGCTCTATATCTTGTATCAATCAATGACCGCCTAAGCAGCACTCGAGTCCTGCTCTTTGCCACTATCCTGCGAGTTTTCTTCGGTTCCCAAACCTTCCTGTCGCTTTTGTAGATATTCATTTCTCTTTTCCTTTCTTGCCAGACTTTTCAGGACCCGCTTGTGGGCATTTCCGCGAATATGTATCAGCCATTGCTCTTCATTTGTCATGGTTTTGTGACAGACATCACAGGTGATGCATTTTGCTGAACCATGATCAATAGGTTTTCCTTTGGCCTCTCTTGCCTCTAGAGTTGTCCTCGCCAAATCCGAGAGAGACTTGGGGTCCGGCAAAGGCTCCTTCTTCAAGAGTGCCTCGACAAGGCGCTCAGATGGCTCTGTGATGTTTTCCTGCCAGTTCCCGACATTTGTGCTATCCATGATATACAGGCGGCTGAGCATGCCTGCCCCTGATAGACCTTCCCAAAGACTGTTGCGGATCCACTGGATTTGGGACTGGGCATACTGGCGGGTTGCGATATTGACGCGCTCAAGGCATGACTGCTTGAGAGTCTCCAACTCCTTCTCCGTTTTGTTACCGTCTCTAAGAGCATCAAAGTACGGCTCTAGTTCTTTGAACCCAATCGAAACCCATACACCTCGTGTCCGGTCGACAGTGACGCCTTGGGATCGCTTCTCTTGAATATAATCTGACATGCGGCTCGCTTCAGAGAGCAATCCTTGGTCAATCATGACGCCCACGCGTTTCTGTAATCTCTCGTTCAGGGTAGGTTTTTCCGAGTGTACCCAGAAGACCATAGTGTCGAAGCGTAATTGTCCCGTACCGGGAACGGGACTGTCACTCTGTGCAGCGGCCTGTTTCGACTGTCGTTGCTCGGCATAAACCTGAGATGCTGGTTTCCCGGTCTGGAAGTATATCTCTAATGAGCGACGAATCTTGCGCGTGTCCTTCGGATGCCATCGGTCTGCCATTGCGGGATCAACCTCGCGTAGCTTCTGCAATACCACTTCCGGTTCCGCATCGAGAATCGGCCACTTGATCGCAGTGTCCATCATCTCATCCGTTGCTAAACAGTCCTCTTCATCTGATGAGTCCTTCTCCTTGGATACCAGCGAATCCTGGAACAGCACAGATTGAGTGTAATAATGGGTGCCGCCGACCAAAACTGGGAGTTTCCCGCGCGCATGAATATCATCAATAAGGCGGAGACATTCCTTTCGAAACACCGATATCCGCCATGGCTCGTCTTCTAGGTTTATAGAGCTGATCAAGTGATGCGGTATGCCGTTGCGTTCTTCGACGGGGATCTGATTCGTGATGATGGGCAGGCCGCGGTACATTTGCATCGCGTCGCCATTGATTATTTCTCCATTAAACCGAGAAGCGATGTCAACTGCAAGCTAACTGTGTCTGTCAGTGGCCGTCGCGCAAACAGAAAAGAAAATAAGAGACGGGGAGAGTCACCTTTGACTTGCCCGTGCCCGTGGCACCAACAACCGCCACAAGGGGTCGCATTGCAGAAAGCTTTCTGGGTTTGAATAGAGAACAGAGGGATTTGAGCATGAGGAGTTTAATCAGGAATGGGCGTGTTATGAGACCATATCAAATCTAGATTCTGGATGGAGGTGGGGATGAATTATTGGAGAAGAAAAAGTGATTCCATCATAGCGTTTTCTGATGGCGCACCCCACTTTATCAATCACCTTCTCATAGTTACGTCGCGTGCTTTTAGATAGAAACAATGTGAGTCATTCTTGATGATATATACCCTCCAATCTGTCTAATCGAGGTTTCAGTTCTTTAATTTCTAAACCGCGCTTCCACAATGTCCGACAATCCCAACATTCATGTCCAGAACCTCTCCTACAAATTCCCAGATGGCTCGTCCGGTCTAACAGACGTTGCTCTGGACTTGCCAGCAGGGAGTCGGACATTGCTAATTGGAGGTATATTGAACCATCAAGACTCATTGTAGTCCAGCTGCTAATGATATGTTTAGCCAACGGCGCCGGCAAAACGACACTTCTGCGCCTCCTCTCAGGCAAACGACTAGCCCCGGGCAACACCATTGCAATCGCAGACAAAGACCCCTTCAAAGAGGGCCTCGAAGGCGTAACCTACCTCGGCGTCGAGTGGGTGCTTAACAGCATCGTCCGCACAGATATCGACGTGCCGACGCTCCTGGCCTCCGTCGGCGGCAACGCCTATCCCGAGCGGCGCGACGAGCTCGTCGATATCCTCGACATCGATCTGCGATGGCGCATGCATGCGGTCTCGGACGGCGAGCGCCGCCGTGTCCAGCTAGCTATGGGCCTTCTCCGGCCCTGGCAGGTTCTGCTCCTCGACGAGATCACTGTTGATTTGGACTTGTTGTCGCGAAGTAACTTCCTTGCGTTCTTGAAGAGGGAGACCGAGAGCAGGCCTTGCACGATCGTGTATGCGACGCATATCTTGGATAATCTGGCGAATTGGCCGACCCATCTTGTGCACATGCATTTGGGGAATGTTAGGCAGTGGGGGCCTATGGAGAAGTTTAAGAATGAGTCGCCGGAGACGTCAGGAAACAGTCACCTGGGTGAGATTGTTCTGAAGTGGTTGAAGGAGGATTTGGCGACTAGAGGGCCGCGAAATGAGCGTGGAAGTCAGGGCAAGACTTACGATGCTGGAGGGATTGGTGGGTATGGGTATGAGAAGAAGGCTTAGTTTGTCTTCCTATCTTACCCCGACTCCCTGGTTTCGTTGCTTTGCTTTCTACTTTCCTACCTAACGACCTTTCAACAATGACTTTCAACATATATCAAGGTAGCATTCATCATGATCGGGTATATAAGGTTTGGCGCCATCAGCATCTAGACTTGGGGTTTCAACATCTTACGGGCGTTCTTCAACATTTATGACTCAGGCTTGGATGCGTTTCATTTCATTTGATATATGTGCTTAGCTTATCTTCATGGCCGTATCATCATGCCAGAGATGCTGTATATACGTATTGAAGTGTCTTCGCTTGCGACAGCAAGCTCAAACGTCAGCTCACTTTCTTGCGTATCCGTTGCCTTAGTGAGGGGACGCCATGATAGTTCCGTGATTGTCTTCGATGGCGATTGCTCTCTATCAAAGCTCACAAGTGGACTGGGTTCTAAGCCGTCGACCTTGATCTGATGAATCGACAGCTTCCCATCATCCTGACCTGTCGCGAGGAAGAGCACACCGTTCAGGACACGCGGGAGGAAGGAGACCGCAGTGACAGAGCTCCGAGAGGGAATGGTAGCCTTGCACTCGATCGATTCGCCTGCTACCTGCCACAACTTGATCGATTTGTCTCGACCTGCCGTTGCGAATATGGGGGATTCAGAATCGGGGACCGGGGCCCAGTCGGCATCAAGGATCATGCGCGAGTGGCCCTTAGGGTTAGATGTCAGTAATGAAAAGGTAGAAGGTTCGGTCTCGCTCCGACGATAGACTGCCCACTGTCTGTCTCGTCCAACACTGAGCAGATAACGATCATCGGCTGAAAACGAGAGACTGGTGATGGTCAACGTATGCGCCGCAAGTGAAGGTCGGATCTCGTGCCAATCGGAGGTGTCGTACAGACGCACTACCGCATGGTCGATGGAGCTGGCTTTGCATGCAGTGGCAATGAGCGTACGGTCGTGGCTCACCGCCACGGCGGATATTTCGTACCCATGGCCATAAAGTTTCTCGTGTTCTGGCCACAGGGTAGAGCGAGCCAGTTGATCCTCCAACGGAGGCTGGGTCAGGTTTGAAAGTATCGCTTGAGATTCATGTGCTTTATCAGCGCTCTCGGCTTCGACTGTGTCTGCTTCCACAGTGATATCCTCGCCAACGGCTTGGTTGGATAAGCCCAAAACTGGAATCTGTGCTGTATCCGGAAGCTCGTTTTCCGTCTTTTGTGTGAACCCGGAGAGTTTCTCAAGCAGCTGCGCGATGGGTCCAGGCTCATTGAAGACTCGAAGAAGTTTCTCTTCAGCACCGGATACGAAACGGTCTGGGCCCAGCGTGTCGACACAGTTGAGATCATAACCATGGATCTGCGGCCTTGTGAATTCGTGCCACGACATTTTCCCGTCGCGCAGCCACTGTGCATGAAGTCGGGTTGTTTGATCCGCACTTGTTGATAAGAGATACCCTCCTGAAGGCTCCCATTGAATTCCATTGGCAGACCGTACATGTCCAGTAATTCCCAGGACCTGAGTCCAGATATCAGCTTCGGCATCATACTTCCATGCTCGCCAACTACCAGTGCGTCCAAGGCTGACAACTTGAGAACCATCTGGCGACCATAGACCAATCCAAAATCCACCAGTACTACCAGTGGCTGTAGTCGAACCTTTTTGCACACTGAGTTCTCCCATACGCTCTATTGATAGCCAAACTCCAGAAATCGGGTCCTGTTCCCAGATCGTTAAAGTATTGTCTGCAGACGCAGTGAGAAGTTGCTGGCGCTCAGGATTGGGGTTCCAGGCGGTGGTATAGATCCAATCCTCATTACCGAACAGGAGGGCTTCGAACGTCATAGAATACTTAGATCCTGCCGTCTCAAACTGATGCGCTTTGTTGGACAATGTTGGTTCCAATCCGCCCAGCACAGGGTCTTCGTCGGACTTCACAGCCACAGCCTCTCCCCGATTCATTCGCCATAGTCGGACATACTTGTCTTGACTGGCAGAAGCGAGCAGCAGATCTCCGGTCTTGCTCTGCATGTCCACCGTGAAGGAAAGCGAGCGCACCCAAGCCTCGTGACCCGAAAGGGTGGCGGATATCTTGAAATCCGGAGCATTCACGGTATTCTCGGCAGCGTAGATCTGTACAATATTGGTGGTGCCAGCGACTGCTAGTGCAACAGGTCTGTCTTGCGTATCTGTCGGCAGCGGTGCCATGGACAGAGCCAGTGGGAAATAACGCGGCTTCATCCGTATGCTCTGCAGCAATTCGCCCTTCAGACCTTCCTCGGTACTTATCCTCCATACCTTGACGGTTCCATCTGCCGCCCCTGTCGCAACAATATCAAGTCCCTCATTCGTAGCAATTGTGTTAATAGATCCCGTATGGTCCGTCCAGGTAAGCGCATTGACGAATCGCTTGGGGTCGGTTGGATCGGCTCGCCATACTCGCACAGTGCAATCGACGGATCCAGTTATAAGAAGCTTTGTTCCTGTGGTGGGACACGTATAAAATCTGACGACGCTCACTTTGTCGGTATGGCCAACGAGGGCTGAGTACACTCCCCTGTGCGTTTCATCCTGATTTCATAAACCACAAGGTCAGTCTTCAGGAGCGCATGAATATTCAACTTCGGGCTGCGTACCAGAGGATCCCACAGCGCTACATTGTTGTCTGCGCCGTAGGCGAGGATGCCAGACTGGACATCCCAATCTGCGGCGGCCGGGTGCCTGTTCCCGCCGACACTGATGTATTCGGCGGTGATAGATACCATGAGGGAGTAGTTGAATTCTAATAGTATATTCAAAGTTATGAGAGAGCTTCAGCACTTGGAGGGATGAGGTGGTGTATGATCGAACTTTTTGTGGCTTTATCGATAACGGAGACCAGCCCCTCCACTCTCCGCTTCCTCCGCTTTTCATCTTTGACCTCGATACACAATTCAGATCTTAGTCCAGGCTTGTCTAATTCCTATTCAGATTTTCGACAATGGCACAGAATGATTCCAGCTCAATAACAATTACAGTCGAGTTCACGTACGTACTGCACCGTTATCTCCAGACAGTTGAAGCTGAATCATATCCAGAGGCGGATTAGAGATTCTTTTTGCGAACGAACGAAAGCATAAAGTGACTTTGCCGGCTCAATTAAGCGATGGCGCTCGGCCGAACATCTCGTATCTCCTCCAGTACCTAGTCGATAATTTGATGAAGGATCAGAGGAAAGAACTATTCATTCTGGAGGAAAATGTGTATGTGGTCATGAAGACAAGAAGCGGCGAAGCAGCTAACTGGACATAGACGTCCTGGCATTCTTGTTCTCATCAATGATGCCGACTGGGAACTAGAGGGTGAGGAGAAGTACGAACTTCAGCAGGGAGACAATATTGTATTCGTATCTACGCTACATGGGGGATAAGCCAGACCATCCAGCACCCAGTCTATCATGAATTTACGCCCGTTTGCATAACAAGACCACTTTCTGGGATCAGACAACATCTTCCACGTGCTGCTGAGAAATTCTCTCGGGCTCTCGAGGAGTGCGTATGCCGCCCTGTGGTGTCAATGCACCGTCTGTCGGGGACCCTAGACCTTGAACCGACGGAGTATTAACTCCACTCGGAGGTACAGGAATCTTGATGTCTTGGGGCGACCCCGGAATAATTTCGCTTGGAAGGCCAGGGATTTTGATTCTGCGTGCCTCGTTTTGGTAACTCTCGGGGATTATCTGGAGAACACTTAGTCAATATTGACTGTGCAATACAACTGTAGAACGCTTACCTCAATAATCTCATCGCGAGGGAATTCCAAGAACGGGATATCTGCAGCATTGCATGCCATAAGATAGCCATACAAGACTCTAAGCACGCTTTCGTGGGCAATAATTAGCAGGTCGTTCTGCTCGCGTTCAAGTTCCAAGATAATAGGCTCAAGCCGCACGGCAAGATCGTGGTATGACTATATGTAGTTAGCTTAGCAAGAACTGGAAGAGATAAGTCGACCGCACCTCTGCTCGGGGATATCTATGATGGTACGGGTCAAGCTCATGTTTAGCCACCTCATCTGGATATTCTTCTAGGATCCTTCTCTCGGACTTTAATTCGCAGACTCCGGGGTTCAACTGGCTCAGTTGTGATCTCTGTCGAACCTTGTACCCTGATTCATACAGGCTTTTGGCAGTTTCAACTGTTCGACGTCTGGTTGACGTCCAAACAGTCAACGGCTTGAGCTCATATTCTGTATCTCCTTGGTCAATTATCGCCTGTTTCTCGGATGCCCTGTCTTGCAGCAGGGTCTCAGTCATCTTCTTGGCATAATCCTGGCCTATATCCGACAAGGGACCATCCGCCTTGTATGAATTTGGTTCCACAGAGACACCGGCCTGATATTATCAGTTTGTGTATGTAAAATGGGCTTATGTTAACCAACCCGAGCAAAGTATGTACGTCTAGTCTTGATATGCAGGTTGAGCAAATAGAAGACGATTCGGTTTGACAAGTACCCGAAACTTTTATTGTTGACAATCAATCGTTCTCCAGCATTGATCATCTGAGTCAAAGTTTAGCAGACTGCCAAGGGGTACGAGGTATGTATAGTACCTTTATATAGTTCAAATCTTTCTCCTCCATTGTATGAAAGTTAGGGATTCGGGCAGATATCCGCGCAAGGTAGTGTTTGACGGCATCTTCGGATGACCAGCCAACATACTGCTGGTGATTAGTCTTCTTGTAGACGCCAATGAATACCAGGAGAATATACGAACATCTGGCGAGCCAATCTTGACCCTGCGGACATTCTCCTCAATGATGCGGTAGTCGTCGCACCACGACTCGATAAACAATGTCTGGGCAGTTTGATTAGTATCAATTTATTATTTCCAAGAATCCACACAAACCTCAATGTCATGTTTGGCGAATTCATTCGCTAAGGACCTTCGTCCTGCAGCTGATGGATTTACAGCGTCATAGATTGCGATTTGGCCCTTTTCGTCGTTAAGAAACTGATATATCTCCTCACGGCACTTTTTCACGATCTTCTGCCTGAGCAGAACTGAGGAGGCAGATGCTAGTGCGGTTAGCAGGAGAGAGAATAAGCTACAATGAGCCTAAATCACGTACCGTTCAAGAAGAAGTAATCATCTGGGATGTCCTCCCCGTGGGGTATAGTAGCTCGGCGGTAGTCTCCCAGATGGAATATCCTGGTCTTGACTCCTAGCCTACAGAGCAATTAGGATAGATCTGATATTCTCCAACCATATAAAGCCAACCTACCAACGAAGATATCGTGCTATCGCTACGGACATATGGCTGAGCACAAGTCAGTTTCGGACAGATCAGATTTATATGGTTGACGTACGTCTTGCCTCTTGCGGGGAGGCCTACAGTGATAATGACAATCCGGCCTGAGTGGAAAAGCCTGCCAGACTCAGTGCTGTACAACTGGGCCGGCGCAAGATCGGCCTTTTCCGGCAAGTCATGGATAGCATCGACAAATGTCGACGACTTGCGTCGGAACTGTGGCGAGTTGACGATAATGTCTGCTGTCCTAAGTCGGTGTGAGTTTGTTTCCCATCTTTATCGAGGCAGCTGATAGCATCAAATCATAGCCACGCGAGAATCATAGCTTACAAAAGGGTATCCATGATGGTTGGTGCCCGAATCTAGAGATATACAGATCGTTGGTAAGGACCGTGAAGCGGTATTCCGTATCGTCTGCGAAATAAGCGATAAAGATAGTCTGTTCAGAAAAATCTAATGTGGAAGAATAAAATGCTAAGTCGAAATCGGGACGTGGGTTGGAAGCAGCACGCTGGGCCAACCAGGCTTCCAAAATGCTGATAGCCCACCTGCAGCTTGTCGCAGCGTAGATAGAGGAGCGCTGTAAGATCAAGCGCTATTTAGAGTGACGCGGTGGAGAACAGTTTCCATGCACAATCCAGTGTGCCCAAGAAGCTTCAGTAAGATGCAATGTCTAAAGAATGAAAGAAAGAGCTTGAGAAGTAAATAAGACGAATCACGACAGCTTCCAAGATGTTGGTAATGCGTTATATCATCTTATCGTCTCGGTCAAACAGAAGATCCCGCCCCGGTGAACCTGAACCCCCGAGTGCGCACGGCGGAGCACAGCGACCAGACACGCAACGGCAAGGAACAGGTGACTTTTTTTCAAGGCTGAACTGCGATCCCGAAGCTGCTTCTGGGACATCAACATCAACATCCACTACCTACCGCTGCGGTGTCGTTTTTGCCTTCTTACCTCCCCATCCGAGCAGGCGAAACTCTATCTGTGCCCTTGAGGTCTTTCAGTCTAGCTCCTACGCCCTAGGTTCTATCCCGGAGCTGTCTGAAATTCTTTCATCGCTTCTGCTGTCGGCCGCGTTCAACGACAACCGAATAACCAATTTTCTATCTGTCTGACGTTTCCGTGCATCCGTTGAGTTATTCTCTCTCATATTAGCTACAATGGCCGACTCTCTAGCACCCCCTGCTTTCCTAACGGACAATGCCGTCGTCGCCGCTCTTAAAGATGCATACACTTCTTTCTCGGAGCGCAGGGCGGCCCTCGGCCTGCCCAACCCGGGGACGGTGGAAAATGTCGGCAGAGAGGTTCAGAAGGATGTCTTGCTGTCCAACTTCATGTTCTCAGGTCTTCGTGCGGACTTGACGAAGATGTTCAGCATGGCTCCTCTGTTCCGCGTGTCGCATGCTTTCTCGATGGGCGGCTCAGGAAACATGGCTCCGTACTCGTTCTCCGCCATGTACGGTACTTCGAATGTAAGAAACCATGCTTGGGACAGATTTCTTCTGAGTTGATACTGATGGATGGATTCTATGGACAGGTCTTCATGCAGGGTAACATCGGAAGCGATGGTGGTCTTGCTGCTCTCTACAACTACCGATGGACCCCCAAGTTGGTCACAAAGACCAACGTCCAGATCATGCCCGGAGCTGAGCAGGGTCTTATGCAGCTCGACAACGACTACACTGGCGATGACTTCTCTCTTTCCCTCAAGGCCTTCAACCCGTCGTGCCTGGATGGTGGTCTTACCGGTATCTTCGTTGGAAGCTACCTCCAGTCCGTTACCCCCAAGTTGGCTCTTGGATTCGAAGCTATCTGGCAACGACAAGCCCTGAACTCCCGCCCTGAGTCCGCCGTCTCCTACTCCGCCCGGTACAAGAGCGATGACTGGATTGCCAGTGCTCAGCTGCAGGCCCAGGGTGTCTTGACTGCTTCATACTGGAAGAAGATCGCCGAGCGCGTTGAGGCTGGTGTTGACATGAACCTCCAGTTCGCCCCCAACGCTGCTGCTATGATGATGGGTGGACCTAGCAAGGATGGCACCACCGCCATCGGTGCCAAGTACGACTTCCGGGCCTCAACCTTCCGTGCTCAGGTCGACAGTGCCGGTAAGGTCAGCTGTCTCCTCGAGAAGCGGATAGCCATGCCCATTGCTCTCACATTCGCCGGTGAGATTGACCAGTCTAAGGTAAGTTGCAACTGTCGTATTGATTCACGGGTGTTTCTGATGCTAATATGATGTTTAGCAAACCGCTAAGCTCGGTCTTGCCGTCTCTCTCGAGATTGCCGGCGAGGAAGTCATGGAGCAGACAGAAAAGGCCGATCTCTCGACCATGGTCTCTCCTCCTTTCTAATCGCTTCATCCAACATCTCCAATCCCACTGGGAGCAATCAGGTCCGCCTGAGTTTTGAGGCAGAACGAGCCCGTTCTTCTCCTCAAGCTCCTACCTCTTCGCCCTTGTTTTAGTAGCTATTCCTCCCTCTGTCCACGTGCATCTTGGAAAACGGTGTATTCCCTCTGTTCGTCCATTTTAATCAACGGGTTGCTGGTCAAAGGAGGCAGTCGTTTGGCGCCACGGTACCAATTTTGTATAGATCCTTTTTCCTTCTTCTCCCTGTTGTTTCTTCTCTTGTTCCGGTTATCGTTTATTATGGCTTGATCTGATCTATGACCGGCGACCCGTTTTCTTGTTATTGTTACTATCCACCTCTTTTGATGACACTCTTGGCTGGTCGATGAGATGGGCTCTGCTCAGGACGCATGGGAGCACTTGCAGAAAACCTTTCCACTTCATTTACGCATCATAGATGGGCAATGTAAAACATGTGTATTTTCAGACGAATTGGCATTGGATGTAAGCGGCAGCGTACCTCACGTTTTGGCTTTGTAAATTAAGCAGCTCCTCGCTCCTCGGAGGGTTAACGCGTAAGGGAGTAAGAGGCACTTTATGCCGAGAGTATATCTGTATACGGAGTAGAGCACTACCCGGACAATCTATCTGCCTCTCGGTTAGAAGCATAACTTCACTCCCGAAGAACAGCACAACAGCCAATGACCTTTCCAAACTACTCCGTACAGTCCCGGCTCGGACACAATCAAGATCTGGTCCTGAAGTGGTTGAGTGGACTACAGGAACCAACTTAACAGGCCGTCTGAATACGATCAGATCCACTCCCCTGAGCCCTGAACTGCAGACTCAGAGGCTGAGGATGACCATTGACAACGATTCAAAGCCCGGACCCTGACATTCTGAGCCCCCACATCGCTAATTGAGTGTACCGTACCGAGCAACACTCTGGTCTCTACGGAGTACTCCGTAACCAGGTACAGGAGGTAGCATCTGAGCTCAGTGCTACCTGGGGGCTTGGTCTTGTCGACCTATACACCAACGACGATTAAGTGAGGTCATACTTACTCGGTAAACGATACCAGGGATTTCCATACCAGCCCGTCATGATGTCTGAGCAGCTTCGAGGTCCGAGTGTACCTGGTGGCAATCTTTGGGTGTCAATGGATAGGGCCATGGTCGACAAAATTACTGGAGTTGGACTCCAATGGTGATTGGTTGTATACCGAGCCATGACATCATAGCCTTTGAGCATTTCGTCCAGCGAGGAAAAGAGGTTGACGAATAACGATCGCATTATCAAGTGCTTGGACAGCATACGGTGGGCATCTGTACGGAGTACAAAATCGGCAATTGCTGAGTTCTACCTGAGAGGGTTGACCTCGTCCGGCTAGCACATGTCAGGACAAGCGCTCGCCAGGCCCAGACGGTAGCAATGATAGAATATCGCTGCAGCTGCAGATTGCATAGAGATCGGGTGCTGACCGCGTAGTGTGTCACAGCTGTTCCCCTTTCGCTCGAAGCCTAGCCCTGTGCCTCGCGAGATGCATCCATGGAGAGCCATGGACAGACCAACGGCTCCCGGCAGCCGTTATACATGAGGCACTTTCTTGCTCCCAGGGCGATTGATAAACAGATAAAACTGTTCAAGGTATCACTGCCTCGGTATGACTTTGAGTAACGGGCCCAAAAAAATGTTGGGTTTGCCAACCAGTTGTCGTTTCAGACTACTGCATGGCAGCCCGTCTCCGTCCCCCGAGTCCCAACGCCGTGCATAGGTATCGCACACTAGCAACGGCCGTTCAAAACTCCAAGAGGTTGGTTGGGCTTCAACTCTGGCGTCCCGATGCCAATGTGCTTTTTCAGACCCACGGGTCCATTCCATTGTCAAAGCTCGGCCGGGCTCCGGAGTAGCCGTTCTCGTGTGTTCCAAGCTCAGTATCCAATCAAGAATGGTCCAATACGCAGAGGAACTACACTGCATAACCGGCCGAACGCTATCAAATCACAGCGGGTTCGTAAAATTATCATGGAGCTCCTGCTCGCTTGAGCAATTTCCAATTTCCGGTGGCTCAGGCTGGTAAAAGCTTGAACGGGGCTCCGTAGACGGCAGCTAATGATGATCACGGATGAAGGGGAACTCGATCCTTGGTCGGCTCAACCGTCGACCGGCGTCATAGCTCATACTGGGCTATAGCCTGGCTTTCGGATTTGGTTTCTGGATGTTTGCTGTGTTTCGATGTGAAGTACAGCCAGTGTGAAGATATACGACTGGGTAGGGTATACATACTAGAACTTCATGTCTCCCAGGTAGTGCGAGTATTGGTGCTTTGACTCTTTGAGGGATTTTTCAAGGTTGTTAGGACAGAGCTGCTGAGCTACTGCATTCAAGCATAAATAGGTGTACAAGATCCAGGAGGCTGAACAACGGCCCCGTAGTGTAGATGCTACGGCTGTTCGACTTCCAGAAGTACCAACCTCGACATTCTACTTCGTTATTGTTCAGATGTCAGTGAAGTCTTATCTGAGGCCGATCTTAGCTCCGATGCCTGCAACCACCCACCTCACCTGCAAGACCGATACCTCCTGAATTTTGTGCAACCCGGACAGAATACTTGATGCTTTCTGTTTTTCTTGTGTTTCGCAGCTCGCAGCCAGTCTCGGTCCGCATTCGATAGTGGACCAATGGTGCGATCTTGAGGCCATCACTGTGGCATTAACTGCACTACAACAATGCTAAATGTTTCATCTTGTACTTGTGCATTCCTTGCAATTTTCGCCCGGTGCCAGCAGTGACCGACAGCCGACAATTCCAGGCCCAGAGATGACGGAGGTATTCGCACCATTGCCACTGTTAGTTCGTGTTCGTTCGCTTGGATCTTGATGTTGAATAAAGTACTGCAGAGCTCGGAAGCCTTTGCCGCACCATACAGTTTGAGTTGGCAAAAAGATCAAACCCCTGGAGATATCGCCAATGGTCTGGAAATGGTCCAGAACCGGCCCGAGATAGTCGAGACAGGCTGGATTCTCGAACACGAGCCGTTGCCCACTGCAATGCACGTTCCAGAAGCGTACGACGCAAGGCGAAACCAACGAGTGCCTGATTGACAGGTAAGGAATGCTGCCGCAGTCGAACAAGCATGCCATGGAGTAAGGTAGTTCCGCATGCACAAAGAACGCCTGGCCCAATTCTCTAGGTACCGAGTAGGAGACAGGATGAGGAAGCCAGCTATCAAGGGATGGCGTGAGCTCAACAGGCACCGTCAAAATCTGCCCACCTGCATGCCTCCTGCTTCAATAGTGGCAGCTGAGATTGGCAGCTCGCAGTTCAGCTCCAGGTGATCAGCAACAAACAAGAATAGATCATCTGTCTGTGGCGAGTCCGACAGCCATTGACAGTCACCTGAGATCTTAGTATATCCCAGGATCTTGTATTGTAGCATCTATTCCAGACGGGTCAATCATGCCGTTACCAACATGACTCAACCCAATTCATCTGATTTGAGTGCCTCCTCAGGTACGACTGCTAGGTAGAGAAGCTGAAACCCTGCTCCCGGCCACCTCATATCTGCTGATTTATACATATGTGAGATCAACTGCCGCAGCCAAGTTTCTTACGGAGCACAGCAGTACAGGCGTACAACAGCGACGTCGATTGCCCCAGGTCGGACTCTGCTCAACAAAACAAGACTTGGTCAGAGTCTAATGTCAAAATCGGATCCTGATCGTGATATACTTCGATCTCGTATACTGAAGACTGACCCAGAGAGGTACAACGCCACTGATCGTATAGCCACCCAAACCTGCTTGGCTCGAGACCATCATGAGATGCTCGTCATATCTCTGATTTACCGCACAGCGTCAAAGCTCAACGAAGTTTGTGCTAGTCCTACTAGTTGAGAGCTAACCGCCACTAGAGAATTACCACGAGTCCCTCCTGGTCACTGCTTGCTGCTCTGCGCGCTCGTCATCCGCAATATGCAGCTTGTTTGTGGAAATTCAATTGTATCTGCACTTCAGTCTCATCAACAGAGACATGTATAGGACAACTGCTGTGTGATTATCACGACTCATGAGGAAGAAGTTGGCGTAATGCAGTCTGTAATTTTGATTACTGTATCGCACATTACCGTAGCGCAAAGTAAGAAACGATGGCCAATCATGAAAAACGGCTTTGGTCACTTGACACTCCCTTCGAGGCACGTGACAAAGTACGCCTGTCACCGGAACGCTTTGGTAAGCTGGTTATGGACTCCACTACGAGCTGTGACATGAAGCCTTGAATGGGTTCAAGTCTGGCTATTGCTTTGGTTCTGTTCGGCAGTAGTTTGTTTGACTCGGCTATGATGGATGAGAGTTGTTGACTTTACATATGTGGATGAATTGAATGGTAACGAACCAAATCGGTAGTATACTGTGTATCATCGTGTCGAGGCTGCGCTTCATACAAAGAGTACTCCGTATGGCTTGAATCTGGGAGCTTGCTTGGTCCAAGCTCTCCCCTCCCGACTAGGCCCTAGCAGTAGCCATTAGCCAACCGATTGGCATTTGGAATGTCAACTACACTCCTTTCAACAGCATCTCCGTCATCTCCAGCTAACGACGGTCTGGAACGAAGGACAAGGTCACGCCTCAATCCCGGTACAAGTCCCAGACTCCCAACAGCTCTCGGGTCATGGTCATCTGGTCTTGTATGGAGCACTCCCACAGCAGCAATTGGTTACCCACTCAGCTTTGTCTTACGCCCAATCTCAGTGGCTCCACATCAGCCGCTCCCGTCATTGAGTGATCGACCTCCTCTCTGCAGAGAGCTCCTGGAGTTGGAGGCCTGGGGTTGAGTTAAGATGCTCCATAGACATCTACTCCGTACTTGTTTCAGACACTCGGGGATGATAAAGTATAGACAGTCATTCGCATACTTGCACTCCGCAGATTATCGTCTGGTGGATCTTTCCAGCGATAAACTATTAGTATCCATGGGTCGCGTACCGGTTACCTTGCTTTCGGTAAGGGCAACTCCTCTCCATCGTCATTGTAAGTTAGTTTGATACTCGTATGGTAACAGCTATACATATGACGATGAAGCAAATGACCCCTCTTATAGCTATACCTCATCCTTGACAATCAATAGAACTGCGATTAAGAGCACTGATCAGAGAGACTGACGAGACCGAGTTCATTTATAGGAGTATTTGAATTTACGTACTAATACTCTGTATTCAATGACGTATAATGCAGGGCATACAAAGCAGAGAACTGGTCTTCGACCCTCGAGTAGACAAGCACAGGGTACTGCTTGACATTTATTATCTTAACCAGCGCTACTGTGTAAAATTTGCACCTTATGCCGGCGGCCATAAACAGCAATCCGTCAGTCCACTGGAGCTGGAGGCGATGCGAGTAGAATCCCAATCCCAGCCACAGCTCTACATCCGCCCCTCTCCAACGATCTCATCATCCCAGTCTCCAGATACCGGCTTGTCGCTTTACAGCATCAGCGTTTATTGCTTTTATTGTGCAAAGTCTATAGAAGAGTGAACTCTCGCCGGTGCTTTATTCCGTTCCTGCAGCCCTCGCGTGTTTGGGCTTATCAACGTCACCTGCTCTTCTTCGCTGCCCCGACCCATTCTCTTTTTAATAATACCTGACCCGTAGTAAATCCACCTCTGGCTGGTTCGTCGTGACTTAATCCTCTAACTACTTCCCCTTTTCATTTCTCTTTCTTCATCCTCCACTGCCTTATTACTCGCGCTGTCCTCCGGCTGTCGAGTCGACTCCTTCACTGGCCTTGCGTCTAAATTCTTGGCACTTTACCGAAGTCCGTTGGCCCTTGGTCTGAGCCTGCTGCGGTTCGCTTGTTCGGTGCTCTTAACCTTTGATCTCTCGCCGACCTCCACTCTCCTTCCTCCCAGTCCCTCCGTCCAACATTAACGTTCCGCCCATCCAACGCACCCCTCAGTCCGTCCCAAGTCCCAACTCGTGCTCCACCCGCCATAGTCTGCCCAAAACGGACCTCACGCCTTACCTTCACACCATTTCCCGCCATCCGCAATTAAAGTCCAGCCCTCCATATTCTCGATAACATCTCCTCCCCCGACCTTCTCCACGTTGTCCCTTCTTCCCAAGACACTCCGTGATGTCACAGAATCGGTCTGGGGTATTCTCTAACTTGCGCATGGGTGGTAAGTTGCTCTGCTGCAATTGCCTGTGGGCGGGCCTGCGTTTCCGGTCGCTGACTGTCGTTTGTTTCTCATTTAGAAGTCGTTCGCGAAAAAGTCCAAGATGGGCTAACAGGGGAGACGAAGGAGATTCAATATTCGCAATGCAAGATCGTCGGCAATGGGTCGTTTGGCGTTGTTTTCCAGACAAAGATGATGCCCAGCGGCGAGGATGCTGCCATCAAGCGGGTACTCCAGGATAAGCGTTTCAAGGTTTGTGCCCGCCGCTGCTTTGCCGACAAATGTTGGAATCGGTTTGGTCGCTGATGCTCGAGTAGAATCGTGAATTGCAGATCATGAGGATTGTGCGCCATCCCAACATCGTAGAGCTAAAAGCGTTCTACTACTCGAACGGCGAGAGGGTATGTCCCCTTTTGACAATCATTGCCCCTCGTGCAGTCGGAGCTGACCGTGTTGACGACATCATCTCAGAAGGACGAAGTGTACCTCAATCTCGTCTTAGAATATGTACCTGAAACTGTTTACCGGGCGTCTCGGTATTTCAACAAGCTGAAGACAACGATGCCCATGTTGGAGGTCAAGCTCTACATCTACCAGCTCTTCCGTTCCCTGGCGTACATTCACTCCCAAGGCATCTGCCACCGTGACATCAAACCTCAGAACCTTCTCCTCGACCCGACATCTGGTATCCTGAAGCTATGCGATTTCGGGTCTGCTAAGATCCTGGTTGAGAATGAACCCAACGTGTCATACATTTGCTCTCGCTACTACCGAGCGCCGGAATTGATTTTCGGTGCTACAAACTACACAACCAAGATTGGTATTACTTCACAAACCCCTCCCTTGTTTGTACGGGCGCGCTGACTTTTCTAGACGTATGGTCTACTGGCTGTGTGATGGCGGAGTTAATGCTCGGGCAACCCCTCTTCCCCGGAGAGTCTGGAATTGATCAACTGGTCGAAATCATCAAGGTTCTCGGTACCCCTACGCGCGAGCAGATCCGTACAATGAACCCCAACTATATGGAACATAAATTCCCGCAAATCAAACCACACCCCTTTAACAAGGTACGATGATGTTACCCCACATTGTCAGAAGGATTGCAGCCTGACTTGGGCCCTAGGTTTTCCGACGAGCACCCCACGAGGCTATCGACTTGATTTCCGCGCTGCTTGAGTACACCCCGACCCAGCGTCTTTCCGCGATCGAAGCGATGTGCCATCCGTTCTTTGATGAACTGCGGGATCCCAACACTCGGTTACCGGATTCGCGGCACCCCAACGGATCGCCCAGAGAACTCCCAAACCTTTTCGACTTCTCGAGACATGGTGCGCATGGAACCCTTTTGATGGCGGGAGACTGAGTGCTGACTTCATTATAGAACTCTCAATCGCACCCTCGATGAACAACCGGCTGGTCCCACCGCATACTCGACCTGCGCTCGAAGCCCGCGGATTATATATTGACGACTTTAAACCTCTCACGAAAGAGGAAATGATGGCCCACCTTGACTGAGTCAATGGTCCGGTGCTGATGAATTTTACGCCTTTCATAGTGCATTGATTCATGCACATATTCGCGAAGATTTGATGCCATGCCGTGCACCTTCATTTCCATGCATCTGGTGGTTTTTGAACTAGCAGAGGGTTATTTACATCTGTAGACCTAATCCATTGGCGAGGCATCCGGGAGCTGGCTTCTGAGTATCGGGTTCGAGGAAAGACAAAATGCATTCGGAAAACAACAAAAAAGACAAAAAAAAATGATGGGTTGAAGGAGGTGGCATGATTGAACCTTTGACGACGGAAAACTTCTTACATGGCTCAATGAACCAGTTCAGGTTCAGATGAATGGGGTGGCAGACTGATGCGATGTCATAGCCTGGAGTTATGGAGGTGTCTGAGACAGCTCCTGGGAGGAAAAAAGTGATACCCCTTCTGCGTGAGTCTGTCTGCCTTTCGGGATGGAAGTCTGCGCAGCTTCGCTTCTCGATTCAAGGCCTATGGGCACAGATTGTCGCAGGTGCTATGCAAAGACGGGGAGACGAGATGAATACCTACA
The DNA here is from genome assembly GCA_018408605.1 of Aspergillus unguis. Lineage (NCBI taxonomy): Eukaryota > Fungi > Ascomycota > Eurotiomycetes > Eurotiales > Aspergillaceae > Aspergillus > Aspergillus unguis. The sequence goes on from JAGUQC010000004.1 coordinate 1,000,201, forward strand.
TGCGGGCTTGATATCATGATGATTTTCTTTCTTCTTTTTTTTTTTGTTTGGATGCACATGAGATGTGTACTTGTGACTGTGCTTGAATATATTTGTTGGAGGTTTATCCCCCGACTTACAGCTTTAGAAATTCCCTTTTCTGTTACCCCTGTGCATGTGTGAATGTGCGCGTACTCCTGTTGCTTACAACGCTTTTATGATCCGTCTTTACCCAATTCAAGTCATACATTCCTCGACTCATTGGGTTCTGTAGTTTATGTTGGGAGCCTGGGTTGTAGGGAGGAACCTTTCAAACTCATCTGCAACAACCAATGTGCTCTATTTGTAAAGTCTATTGATCAACCAAGGAAGTCGGTCTTACCAGAAAGATCCTATCTCAGTCACTGAGTTGGTGTATTGCAAAGCTGAGATAATCGCGGCACGGATAATCCCGCTCCCGAGCTCCCCGGTGTTTTCGAGCTTGACGTACGCGACTTGAGCTCCAAGCCGACAAAAAGCCTGTCTCGCCGACCGAGTCTGCTGAATTGGGTGGGTTCAATCAATCGCTTACACCACAGAACCACCGAGAGATAGATTTATCTCCGCACGGCAGATATCATGGCCGACTACGAACGTCGAAACAACGGCCCTAGGGGAGGTGGGCGCAAACGCCGTTACAGAGGTATGAAGCTGAAAATACCTATTTGTACCACTGCATTTCCTTTACTGATCATCTATTTGTATTGATTAGAGGACGATGACTATGACCGCCGCCAGCGACGCAGATATGAGGAACCTTTGGTCGTCAAGGTCCGGCGGCAGCTTCTCACAATCGCCGAATCGGTACGCTTCTTTTATATGAATTACGCCTCCCGAGATAACGGCTGCTTGCTTACACTATGCGTCTAGGCAGCTCGAAGAGCGGAGGATGATGCCTTGAGCATTGCCAAGAACGTGGCCGAGAACTACGAGGACGAGGAGCTAAGGGATAGCTTCATTGAGATTGCGCTTGATCTGTACGTTGCTCTATGTTTCTTGGCTCAATTGTCTCCACATGTGCTGAAAAGTATCCTGTTATAGTGTCCTTGAGCAGCCGTTGAAAATTCCGTTCGTTGCGACGGTCGTCCTTGTCGCCAACACGATAAAAACAGAGCTCGCGGCCGATGTCCTGAAGCGCACCGTTGAGCGCTTCAACAGCCATGTTGAGGCCGGCGCTTGGCGCGAGGTCAAGCTTCTTCTGCGCTTCCTGGGTTGTTTGCAGTGTATATTTGAAGGTGATGGTGTGTTTGCGGTGCTGGAGGAGCTATTCTCTCGTGCTGTCGACCTCCAGACGGCTTCCTCTGAAGATGTAAGCGCATTTGACCTTTGGATACGTGAGCGTGCTGACACTTTTTGCGTCATCAGTTGATCGGACTAGAGCTCGTGAAAATCATTCTATACACCATTCCGTACGTCATGGCCTCCCCGGCCGCTGGATTCGAAAACCAGGCTCTCGCACTTCTCGAGAAAACGGACATTATCGCATCAACGCCCCATACTCTCGTGGACTTGGTGAACCCCTTTGGACCTGATACTCAAAAGTCGACTATAATTCCCAGCGTTATCAGCCTGCTCCAGAGTCAGCTGCAAACGGAGTCAAGTCAAGGATGGAAGTTGACATGCCTCCCTCGACCGTGGGATTATGTACGGGAGGGTGACGAGGAGCCGAAGCGTCTTGGGGATGGCCCTAAGCATGCGTTCCCTGAGGTCACGATACCAAACCCGGTCCGAAACGGATCGAGAGCTATATTCCCAGACGTTTATTTGTCTGTCTATGGGGACCAAGATATTGAGACGGTGCCCCCCACATCAGACATTGCATCTTCGTTGATAAGGGACGCTTTGGTCGATACCATCAACATCATGGACTTCAACCGCATCGCGACAGCAAAGTTCTTGATTGATCTCGACTGCTATTTCACGCCTACCATCTTTGTGAAGCGTGCCACTCCCTTTGATAGATTGCGCGACCTCCCTAGCGATCGTCCAACGTGGAAGCCAGAGGATGTCGCTGTTGATGCGGTCTTCTCTCAGCTTTACCAGCTGCCGTCGCCGGAGCACAAACTCGTTTACTACCACTCTGTTCTCACAGAGTGCTGCAAGATTGCGCCGGCGGCCATTGCTCCTAGTCTAGGCCGTGCAATCCGCTTTCTCTACCGCGGACTGGACTCGATTGACCTAGATCTTAGCCATCGGTTCTTGGACTGGTTCGCGCATCACTTGAGTAATTTTGGTTTTACCTGGAAGTGGAGTGAATGGTTCGTTTTGTTCTCACCATACGCTTGCAACATTGCTAATAACTCGGTATAGGATTGAGGACTTGGAGCTACCGGCGGTGCATCCACGGATGTCATTCATCAATGGTGCATTAGATAAAGAGATCCGTTTGAGTTTCGCTCAGCGAATTCGAGGAACCCTTCCGGACCCGTATCAAGAATTCATCACGGAAGGGAAGGAGAAGGATACTCCAGACTTCAAGTATTCGTTTGACAGTAAGTTGAACAAGAAATCAACGAATTCCAATGCATAACTAACGGCCTCTTAGCAACACCCTATGCAAACGAAGGCCGCGAAATCATGCAGCTCGTTCGCAGAAAGGCCGCCGACGATGAAATTCAGCCTCATATCCAGGCGATAGAAGAACAGGCTCAAGCACAGGGAGTCGAGACTCCGTTGCTGCCCTCAACGGACGCCCTGGTCACTGCCATCTGCTTTGTTGGCTCAAAGTCTCTCTCCCATGTTCTTTCTTGCATCGAGAGAAACAAGGAGCGCCTCTTGGCTATCGGGCCTCAGTCCCCTGCTGCGCGGCGCCAGATCATCACCTCGGTCATGGAGTACTGGGTGGACCAACCGGGCATTGGCATTAACATCATTGACAAGCTCCTCAACTACACAATCATCACCCCCCTCTCCGTCATCGAATGGGCCCTAGTCGATAAGCTCGACGCAGGCACAATCCTCGCCAAAACTCACATCTTCGAAATGATCTCGGCAACAGTCGGAAAAGTCACCAACCGCCTCCGCCAGATCGTCGCGGCACGCACCCAACCTGGCCTCTACGAGCCCCAGCTCAGCGTCCTCGACGAGACTCTCTCACGCGAAAAGAAAGACATGCACGCCCTTTTCCAGGTGATCGAGGACTCCGTCGTCTCCGTCGCAGGAGGCAGCAATGACCAGCTCATGGAGCGCGGCGACGGCAGCGGCGACCTCCCCGAGGATGAAATCATTCGCCAGTGGGGTAAGCGCTGGCTTCGGGTGTTCCGTCGTAAAGCTGGCGTCGAGGAGGCCTTTATCAACGATGCCATGGCAAATGCGACTCCGGTCGGGACAAATGCGCCTACGCCTCCCCCGGCTGCTGCTGAGGAGAATGCGCTTGATGCGGCGGGTGATGGTGACTTGGATGTCGCTGATGCTGATGCTGACGGGACAGCTGATATTTCGTGATGCTCGTCTGGCTCGGGTTGTCCGTTGGTCTTAGCATACCTACCTGTCTTAATCTTTTATCATATGTATCTTTTACATCTGAATCGTTTAGCACATTCTTGTATGTATAGCGGTTCGATATGTAGTCCAATCTAGGCAAAAGCAGAAAAGTCAATGTGAGGGATATGTGGCATGTTCCTTGAAATATAAGCCCTGACATACTTCGGGGATCTCAAAATATATAGTACTGAAAATATATATATTTCTGATACCCACGAGACGTCTAAGCTATAAGAAACCAGCAGAAGGCTTGCTATTAAATGATGTATTGGTTTATCCAAAAACGCAGAATTGCATCTCATTCAAGATATGTACATTCGAAGACCTCGACGTCGAGGTAGTAAACAAGTCTAAGATAAAACGAAAACCAAAGACGCCGCTCTGCATCATATCTGCCCCGCACGATTGCGCGCCGAAATAAAGGGTTGGTAAGGTGATTAATATAGATACTGAGATTAGTGTTGTACAGGGTGGAATTAACAAGGATTATTCGCAGAATAATGTGCAGAATGAATGTTGAAGTCAAGGTGAAAAAAAAATGCGTCAACCTCGTGATTCGCTGTCATGGGAGTCAAGATGCAACCTGAAGAGAAGATCAGATGAGACACGACACAGCCTAAGATCCCCGGTCACATAGATCCCATGTCTAATCATCAGAACACTTGTGTAACCCAAAAGGCATTTACAAGTTCTTCTTGGTGTCCCCTTCAGCGAGGTACTTGCGGTCATCATCGCCTTCAACGTCTTTGAGAATGGTTTCCATCTCCTTGGTCTGTCGCTTCCACTCATCCTCACCCATTTTGGTCTCTCGGCGGAAAAGCTCCTCGTTCGGCTTGCGGTAACTGCCGCCCATGCGATCCCAGAGAGTAGTGAATTGACCATAGTTGTAGTTAAAGTAGAGGTGGTGCATAGTGTGGCAGGCTGCTCCGTTGATGACTGGGCTGTTTGCGACATATTCACCGTCATGGATCATGACTGTCCAGATGTTGATGAAGCCGAAGAGGACAACATAGGCCGCCTTCTGCAAGGGGAAGATGAACGGGAACACGTGGTAAGGGACACTTTGAGACCAGCCGTCAATGGGGTGGAAAGCGTGGGAGGCGAAAGGACTGGGCATAATCCACTTGTGGTGAGGCTTGTGCAGGGTCTTGTAGATGAGGGGGTGATGCAAGCCACGGTGAATCCAGTAGATGAAAAAATCGGTAAACGCAATGAACAGCGGAAACTGCAGGATACTGTAGTACGGGAATGGCTCCTCATCGAATGTATCGTAGAGTTTGGCGTATCCTCGAACTTCGGCGACCAGGAAGGGGGCTGTCAACAAGGACATCAGAGGCATTGAGCGCATAGTTTGCGCAATCTCCATAGGAATCTGGTTGCGGAGAAACTTGGGGTGCTTGATGGTTGTTTTGTCCCAGATGAACATGTATGACAGAGTAGCGGAGATGAAGTAGACAATGAAACCGAAGATCCTGTAGCGCAAACAATTAGTGGTTTTGTCAGGCTATTAGTGGCGAGGGGTGTGCATACCAGACAATCAAGAAGAAACTGGTGAATTGACGGTAGATGTTGTTTCGAGGCCAAGCGCTGAGGTAGGCATATTGAGAAGGCTCCAGGTAAAGGAGCTTGGTGGCAGGCTCGTAGACGAATGGCTTGGAGGCGCCAAACAATGAAAGCGTGCTGTTGGCTGCTGTCGGGAAACCGGGGATAGAGACGGTAGACGACAGCGACGCAGGCAGGAGCGCGGAGTAGAGTCGATCACCAATTAAGGTGTCCCAGATTTCAAGCGCGATATCCATGATGGCAGAGTCAGAGAGGAGGACGTGGAGGAGGTTGACGGAGAGAGAACTCGACTCAGGGACTCAACAAGGAGAGTTTGAGAAACGTACGGAGTACCGGGAGACGCAATAAAATCAACCGGCCAATCACACGACGGCCCGACATCACACCAGGCGGAATCAGGGCTGCCGCTTATCCACCCGCATAATTAATCAGGTATGTACAATGTTATGCAACACGTGAGAGTGGGTCGGCGTCTATATCCGTCCAGGCGCCACTTTTCTCGGCTGCCGCTCGCTTCTGGCGTCTGAGCCAAGACTAGCCGCCCGCCTTGAGATCTCCGAACGGACCTAACCAATTCTACGAATCCGACCTCCCATCGTCCCATCTGCCACCATCCATCCATTGTCGCCGTTCACCGAACTGCGTGCTTCTTTCCCGGCCATCTGTCATCCAGCTCGTCGCTCGCATCTTATCTCATTCTCAAACTCTAGCCTACCGTCGCGGGCTCCTAGGGGTGCGCTGAATGCGGCAGCATTGACCACCTTCTTGCTCCTAACAGGACTTACCTCGTCTGGTCGGGCGCAGACCCTTACAACAACCATACAATATGTACAACGCACATCGCGGGATGGTTCCCGCCCCCAATTCCCGCCTGAATGAGTTGCTGGATCAGTTGCGCCAGGAGTTCGAAAATCAGTCGAGGAACACTGGCGAGTTCGAACACCAGCGTACGTGCACGTCTCTCTTATCCTTCCTCGCACAGCTTCATCTTTCCCGAGTGCAATACGGGCCAAATGCGTGTCAGGTTGATGTCGCGCCCAAAAGCAACTTGGTCATCGTCTCTTGCGACGAGCTCCGCTGACGCATTCTACTGCAGTGACAGGGCAGCTCCAGGAAATGGAGATGATTCGCCAGAAGGTTTATCAGCTTGAGCAGGCGCAGCTGAAGATGAAGTCAGAGTAAGCAATTCCCACGTCGTTCAATGTGTCGGCTTTCGACTAATATGTCTTCCTTTCTTTAGATATGAAGGGGAACTCCGTATGTTGCGAAACGAGCTTGACTCGCGCGGCGTACAACCCGTCGCTTCCCACGTCGCCGTTCCTGCGCAACACGGCGGCCTTTCCCAGGCGCCTCCGCCGGCGTTGGGTCATGGTCCTAGCAATCTGTTTGGTGGCATTATGGCCAATCAAGGAGGTAGTGGCCCCGGTCTTGCCCCTCCCCCTCCCCAGGATCAGCAGCCTCCCCAGCATACCCTTCAACAGCCTGCTGCCGCGGCTCAACCAGGAGCACCGCAACCACCGCAGAGCTTATTTGGAGGATATCAGCCTGGCGCTGCTGTGAACGGTATGTTTGTGCTATGTTTGGGACAGAATATCTGACGTCTGACCTCGATCTCGATTCATTGCAGGTTACGGCCCTCCTCCCCCTCCGACAGCCTCCCCTGGACCAGGGAAACGTCCCCGTGCGCCTCCTGGCCCAGCTACGCCCCAACAGGCTCACCAGCTAGCTTACCCGGATTCTCGAGTGTCTCCTCAGCTCGCCCGGCCGACGCCCCCAAACCAAGGAGCTCCCGCCCGTGAACGTCCCGGAAACATGCTTGCTAACTGGGACCCCAATGACCTGCCGGCCTCGCAGAAGAAAGAGGGCGTTGATTGGTACGCCGTGTTCAACCCCGAAGTGCAGCGGGTCCTTGACGTGGACCTTGTCCACCATCTCGTCCATGACAGCGTAGTTTGCTGTGTGCGTTTCAGTCGCGATGGAAAGTACCTGGCAACTGGCTGCAACCGCTCTGCCCAAATTTTTGACGTGTCTCTTGGTCAGAACGTCGCGACTCTGCAAGACGAGACTGTCGACAAGAGCGGTGATCTCTACATCCGCAGCGTTTGCTTCAGCCCTGACGGCAAGTACCTAGCTACTGGCGCGGAGGATAAACAGATTAGGGTAAACTCCCTTACCGCCTATTTTGTTGGTGTCGACTAACCGGAATACCATAGGTTTGGGATATCGCCACCCGCACAATTAAGCACATCTTCAGTGGTCACGAGCAGGATATCTACTCCCTGGACTTTGCCGGTAACGGTCGTTACATTGCTTCCGGTAGCGGTGACAAGAGTGTGCGTCTCTGGGATATTGTGGAAGGCAAGCTCGTCTACACTCTTAGCATTGAGGACGGCGTCACCACTGTGGCTATGTCTCCAGATGGCCTTTACGTTGCTGCCGGTTCGCTAGACAAGACTGTGCGCGTGTGGGACACTACCACCGGTTACCTTGTTGAGCGTCTCGAGAACCCCGACGGTCACAAGGATAGTGTGTACTCTGTCGCCTTTGCACCAAACGGCAGGGACCTTGTCAGTGGTAGTTTGGACAAGACCATTAAGCTTTGGGAACTCAACCTACCGCGCGCATACAACAGTGGCGGTAAGGGTGGCAAGTGCCACAGGACTTTTGAAGGCCACAAGGTAAGATTTAATATTGCAAATCTTATTCTGAGGCTTGGCTTGCTGACATCTCTTTCTAGGACTTCGTGCTCAGCGTTTGTCTGACCCCCGATGGCCAGTGGGTCATGAGTGGTTCGAAGGACAGGGGTGTTCAGTTCTGGGACCCCGTCACCGGAAATGCGCAAATGATGCTTCAAGGACACAAGAACTCTGGTTCGTATACCTGAATCCAGGCCATCTTGTTTATAGCGAGGACGATTATCTAACTTGATCAAATAGTCATCTCAGTCGCACCCAGTCCTACTGGCAACCTGTTCGCGACCGGCAGTGGTGACATGCGCGCGAGAATCTGGAAGTACGTTCCATCACTCATTCCGTTCCTTGTCTTCTTCTTGAGAACAGCCCTCTGTACGAAACTTGAATAGTTTTGCTGACTGACTTTGCGTATTGTAGGTACTCTCCGTACTCTGGACGGTAATTATTCAATTTGGGAAAGCTTCGGCGTCAATGTGATCTCGATTTGCTACGACTGTCTTTTTTGTCTTCTTGCGTATTTCACCTCATATTCTTCTGACCAGTACGGATCTGTACGAGTCCAGCGAACTTTTGGTGCTGTATTGGTTCCTCTTATGTATTCAATCTCAGCTCAGCCGTTTGTACGATTTTCGACAAAGTGAAGGCAAGAGAGGACAGAAATTTTGAAAAACGGAGGTCTGTATGGTAGCGAGATATCTATTTGTTGGCTTCTGTTTTGAGCAAGGACTTGCTGTTTGTTGGATTAGACATCTTGACAGACTACTGCAATCCTCTTGAGAGACTACAGTGTTGGAGGTTAGACTTTGTAGAGGGGCTTTGAACTACTCGGTACCTGAGAGACAATTTGCTTGGGTGCTTGTAGACAACTGTTTGAATAGCACAAGGTATTCTGTGCAGAGCACAGCATACAATGCACCAGGGCCTCGCAGCTCGCTTGGACCGTCTGGTTCCAAATTTATGCGTAGGGAGGTTGACACAGCCCAGGAGCACGAGCCACTACTCATCTACTCCTTATGCCTGGGGCTCTAGGAGTGGATTGGATTGTAAGGCCCAAACCAAGTCTCGCCCGAGAGCCTTGAGGATAGCCGCGATGTACTCAGTCACTATATCAAAGTCTACGGGGTCGTATTGCGAGTGGCAAGTTTGGCGTTTGGCGAAGCAGGCACATGCGCATGTATATGCATGGGATCAAACTTAAGAAGCAGCTTCCTCCATCCTTCGTCCTCCATCACGCCGAGTCGTTGATTTCTAATTTGTCTGAGATTACCAGCCAGGGAATAAGTTGAACTCTGGAAACAGCAGCCTTGCGACGGCTGGCTTGCTAGCCTCCCGCTGTGCACTCCGGAGGGAAGAGATGCAATGGTGCGGGATTGTTTGAATGGCCCGCGTGAAAGTACGTCGACGCCTGATGGATTCCGGCTGATGTCACCCTTCATGCTTAGAGGTCAGAAATAGCCTCCTTTCCTCCACCGAACGAATACTTGTCTCCATCAAGATAGCATGTCCGGTCTGTAGTCGCAGTCAGACGGTGAGAGAGCTGAGCACGGATAAACGAGCCCACCATCGTTGCAATTCCTCGTCTCAACTCGGATGCAGACTCCGCTTTAGTGGTTGGACAGGATCGATAGCTTCGGCATTATACAGTGAACCTTGAAGCACTGCATACTCCGTAGGCCAGCAATAGAAGCGCCACCGTGTACGGAGCAGTCAGACAGGGAAAAGGAATCCGCCCTCGATAAACGGAGAACCGTAGACCATGTTTTTGATGCATTAAGCTGGCGTGGACAATACTCCGTACTGGTCAGGCTGATGGACGAATCCACGGATTGACAGAGAATCGGATTTATGGTGCATCTGGTCGATTTCTCGGCTATATGGCATAGAATCGATCGATGTCTGATGGCAAATTCGTAGAGGTCAGTTGTGAGCGCCCCTTCCAGGGCTCAAGGGCAAGGACTTGCCGCATACGGAGTAGGTCGCGATTTCAAGGGCGTCTTGTCTTTTGGCGCGAACCCTCCTTCACCGAGATAGATCTAGCAGCAGTCATCATTGGCCAGCCAGATTCAAGCACTGCTACTCCGTAGAGTTCATGGGTTGTGGTCTGCGCGATCCGTACCTGCAAATAGGAGCTCTTACTATACTCGGTACCTTTGAGCATAGAAGGCATGAAGTGATAAGAGACTTGCTGGTCACGTACCCCCCAAATCTCTAGCGCGAGTGAATGCCTCCTAGCCTGAAGTAGCCCCGTGTATTGCTTCGGCTACGGGGCACAGACGTGACTCGCATGTACTTACATGACACTGCGCATGGGTATTTGCATGAGGCCACCAGGATTTTAAGCCCCCAAAGACTGTCGTCAACATCGCCGTGACGATCAATGGGGGACTCCAAATGACTCGCTGCTCGAGGATTCCAGTAAGATCCCCCCAGGAGGCATGAAACGATCAGGTCGATGTGACGAGATGGGCCGGCTGCATGGTCCCGGATCGTGATCACGCAGCAGATGAACTATTGGAAGTGTTCGGGAATCAGCTGCATCCTGGACGAATCCAGGAGCCTGTAGCGTGCAAGCGTTCAGGGACTAACCCAATACTGAGTGCATGCATCGAATAAGCCACGATCTTTGGATGAAGCGCAGTCTCGGCACAGCCTCGTATTCAGTTCTAGAGCCACATCGAATCAATTATATGTCAGTCCATCACTATTCCAAGCAATTCCTCTGGGGAATAGAGAAGGGACCAGTACCGATTTATGAAGATGCGAGTCTAGCCGCCACCATCTGTGAAGACCGGATCTCATGCAGGAACTGGGCCATGCGGACGACATGCTGTACCTGAACCAAAGATGGTTGTGACATGTCATTATTCCTAGTGTTGCGCTCGGGCTCCATGGACCGACCCATTGCGCGGTTTGCCGTCGATCAGGCACTTCATAATATAAGAATGAGGATGTTTGAGTTTGTTTGATTCGTCTTGTCTTGGGAGTTGCACTCCGGACTTTCGGCGAAACTGTCCTGGATGGAGTATATGGAGTATTCTTTGTTCAGCTGAACAGGTGGTAACAAGCTGCTGTTCTCCTTTCTGCACCGACTGTCGAGTCGACTTGTCAAGATACATTGCTCTCACTTCTGATGCCACCCAGCACTGCCAGAGGAACCAAATCACAATTTGGCCGCTCAGACATGGAGCGAAAGGGCCGGCCCGTTCCTCGGCAGTGAAGGAGAAGAAGAAAACATTCACTGCAATAATAGTACGGAGTAGCGCTGATTGTCCATGTCGACGCCCGGCAGTTCTCCAACCCAGCCACGAGCTGTGCTACGAAGTACATGAACGGCCATGCGACTATTCGACAGTCTCATTGGAGAAGGGACTGGCGCAGTATTCTTACTCCTGATTGCAGCCTCAGCCCCGTCCTCGTCGGAACTCGGAACCTCCTCGAGGACTCGGCCCAGGGCCATGGTGATTTACGCCATACATTTGCTCTGGAGTAATCGAGTTACGGAGTATACAAGAGTACGAAGTAGATGGCCATGGTCGAGACATACTCTGACTGCTCCGTAGCTGGCTGTAGGAGTACACCGACAAAAGTCCCACTGCACACCATCCAATGAATAATTTTGATTTGATATGATCGGATACCGGGGTCTGGCGCAAGGGATTTCACTGGCCCAGCCGTCTGCATCAGCATGCACACATCAACTCCGTCTGGTTCTTGGCGATTTGTGTTGGGGACTCTTCATGGATCAAATTTCAGGGGACGCGAAACGAGGCTGTGAAAATGGAAAAGGGGTAGCACCGTCAAGAAAGAATCGCTATCCCTGAGGGATCGGACTGACAGACGGCTTCATCCGTTTCTACGGAGTACTCCGTCAAGACATCCAGTGCTGAGAAGCTCTTCAAAGCAAAGGCCCAAGGGTGCCACTGCCAATAAGCTAGTCCTGTCATTTTAACTTCGTGGCGGCTGTTGACAAAGGAAAAGAAAACCTTACAGGAAATGATTTTTCTTTTTCTTTTCTTTTCTTTATTTTATTTTTGCCTCTCCGGATTTCTTCTGACAGGAACTGGATTCAGCGCCAGTCGCGGCTGTGATCAAAGATTTGGAAAGGAGCGTGGGCCGTGGGGGCCGCAGATCGAATGAGCAAGCAACGAACTGCACACTATTGGGCTCCAGCCGGCGGTCCGCTTCAGCCTTGCCCAAGCACGGAGTACGGAGTACGAAAGTACGAGATTCTCAGGTCGAGCACCGGTGCTCGGAGTGACACGTCCAAAGCCTGAATGTCAGAGCTATGTCATCCCTGCCAGTCACCGCGCAGCCAGTCTCGAGGCCGCCGTCAGCTCCGGGATTGCATGAAGGGCTGGCTGGCTGGCTGTATGAATAATGATGCAGACGGAACATGCAGGCTGCGAATGCAAACCCTGGCGTCGAGACCGCAGAGCCAAAATGTGCTTTCTTTTTCGGATCTCAGATCTCTTCGCTGTCTAACGGGATCGAGAAGAGAACAGACATACGTAATTTTATTTTGCGAGACGAGCCGTGAGGGCCGGTCTCTACTCCGGAGTAGATAGCCTCCAGAGTCCAGGTGATGATGACTGCCGATCGCGCCAGTCAGCGTGGCCTCGATGAAACCGACGACCGATCCCAAGATTTGAGTGCCTGCGTGCGAGACGAGGGTATCCCAGTCCATAAGTCATGCCCATACTCCGGAGCTCGCACTTGTCGTTCAGCCGATTTCTTGAGTTTGGCCCCGATTGCGGACTGTTTGCGACTGCGCAAGAGATTCAGGAGACGACCCCTTTCAGCTCAGGAGTCAGCGGAAAGAGGTGTTGCTATAATTGATCAGTCGTCTGCGCAGAGTACGGAGTACAGACAGCTCTGTCTAACCATGACGATCATCACCCTGACAGTCAGGGACAAACTGCTCGACACGTTCTTGTGGTTGGATTGGTCTGTGTCCATGCTTGGTCCACACTCCACCTTCCACTCGCTCGGGTCAGATGATCTGGATCTAGCGAGATGAAGCAAGAACTGTACTCTGTATGGATTACAGCTAGTGCGGGTATGTGGGCTTCGAAAGGAGAAGTTATGGATCTTGATGCCCAGTTGATGTTGTTCACATTGCTTGGGTAGGCAGGGAATCCTCGAGCCCATGACAAACGAGCTTGACGGGGCGGTTGACGATCAGCACGACCCGGGACGGACCCAAGATTCATAATGATTGAAGACACAGAAATACGCAGACTCCTCCGAGATCAGTGTTCCGTGATGATGTTCGGTATGAAGTGTCAGCCCGATCGGAACGTCACTGTGCATGCCGCGATTGGCCTCCAGCAACGGGAATATGGTCCGTGGGCCTCGTCCTGACAATTCTTATCCAGAGCCCAGATTTGAGATGGAAATGGAGCGAATCTCGATGGGTCGGCATTGGCACTCCATCGCCCCATCGTGTTGGGCGCGTAACAAAAATTTCCTTGGGAAGTGCTACTCCTAGTTCTCCGTACTTAGTTAGGGCACCGGGGAAGACTAAATTAGCGACAGCGGACTATATCTTAGCTGCTTCTCACTAGGCTCGGATTGGAACTGCGTCTTGCTCGAGACTGTCAACGACAATAGTAATCAACATGGATCATGGGGGAAGTAAGGGAGGACCGCAGTGCAGGGGTCGCAGTCGGCCGCCATAGGCCGGTGGGTGGGAGAGATGGTGGGGGATGGACGACAGATACGGTATGACTGTAGGCGCTGACTTCAGCTTTTCTCACGGGTTAGTTAGTGAGTTACAGAGTATCCTCAAGTAGAGACGTATCGCCGTATACTCCATTCTACAGATCTGCCGACTAAAAGGAGGCACCCTATCAACCCCGGTCTGCTCATCTTCAGATTCCCCGCCGCTTCCACTGCTCTGGGACACCGGAAGGAAGAGGCGCATAAGCAAAAATAATATAATTCCCAGTCTAGATCGGGTGCAAGGAACCAACGAAAAAGGAATATGTGCCAGAAAATAAATCGATTAATCCTAGCGGATCGTATTTGCTTATTACTAGTGATCCCCAGTGTCGGGATCACCCTCATCACCACTGCTAAATGTCAATCAGTGCTCGAAACAAGATACTCCGTAGAGCCCGTCCTTTTCTTCTTCCTGACTGTCATCTTATATACTCGCAGCGACACCCGTCGAGTGGGGTCCTCTGATCTTTCTTTGTTCATCCTGCCCATTTGACGATCTGGATCGTGCTAGATCTTGATATTGGCTCGAGTCCTTATATCTTATTTGCTTGTTCCCGGGCCCGTTGCTTCTTTTGTTCAGCCTTCATACCCTCAGGGCCTTTAAGCTTCTGCAGACTTTCTTGCAGCCAAACCATCGGTACTGGAAAAAGCAAGCTCAAAGAACCCCCTCCATTGACTGTAAGAGATTGGGCTTCAACGTCTTTCTTGAGGCGGAGTCCGATGGCTGATATCGATCTCAGGTCGACTGGTCTTGTTTTCTTCTTTGGCCGCCACTGGATTCAAAGAACGAAGCGAACTTGAGACTTCGGAGCGGAAAAGAAAGGACAAGTTTTGGATCGAGCCGTCGTGATGGAGACCGCAGAGCCTGTCTCATACGAATTCCCTGGCCATGCCGTTGGCGCCGTCGCACCCCGTCGAATGATGAACTCCAATCTCGGCCATAACTTTTCCTTCTATACCAACCCAACGACAGCGTCGTTCCCGCTGCCATACCATCAGCCATCTTCTGCATACTTCCACCAACCCATCAATGCACACCATCACCAACCGCACCATCACCAGCATCCGCATCCGCATCAACAACCACAGCACCGTGGCCACCACCAGCAGCAGCAGCAGCATCATGCAGGGTACCAACCATTCTTCGTTCCAAATCAGCAACTGAACGCTCAGCCTGTCCGCCTCGCCTCGGAGCCGCCGTTAGTGCAACCCATTCCGGAGATTCGGCCTGCCAAAAACGCCGTCAACAGGGTATCGAGAGATCTGGTGACCAAGATCGACCATGATCCTGTACTGCAGCCGAGTTCAACTGCCTCGGTTTCGACCACTGGTGTAGCTGCGCACGCAAAGAATTCCAGCTCTAGCGATGTTGAGTTTTCAACGAACGTGGATGTCTTGATGAAAGCGATTCAGGCCAAGGGCCCCTCGCAGCCGGCGACCTCCTTGCAATCACTACCGCCATTGCAGCAGCTGACCCATGGCGGAAACAGTGCGTATCCCCAGGCTTACATGTCCCCGAATACCCGTCCTCCTGTCATGGTTGAGGAGCCCCAGTCTCGCTCGGGGAAGAAGCGCAAGTATGTATGTGAGCTGCCGCACTGCGGGAAGAGCTTTGCCCAAAAAACTCATCTGGACATCCACACGAGAGCTCATACTGGGGACAAGCCATTTGTGAGTCGACGGTCATAATCAGCTGCCAAGGATATGCAACTAAACATTACACTCCAGGTCTGCCCCTCTTGCGGACAGCGATTCTCACAGCTGGGAAACCTCAAGGTCAGTCAGGGTTTGATGCAAGTTGCTGGGATCCGAACTAACTGTGAACCAACCCAGACCCATCAAAGACGCCACACAGGAGAGAGACCCTTCAGCTGCGATCTCTGTACAAAGACCTTTGCGCAGCGAGGAAACGTCCGGGCGCACAAACTGACCCATCAGAGTACCAAACCATTTACCTGCCTGCTTGATGATTGCGGAAAGCAATTCACGCAGCTTGGGAACCTCAAGGTGAGTCCAGACAGGCGTGTAGTAACAGCATTTTAGCTCGAGGTCAAGGCTAACCAGTGGATCACAATTCTTCCAGTCGCATCAAAACAAATTCCACGCTGAGACGCTCCGAAACCTAACCTTAAAGTTCTCCACCGTGATCGACGGCGACCACATGAGTCCCCAGGACCGGAAACTCTGGGAATATTTTGCGACGTTGTATAAAAACAGCAACAAGGGGATCAAGGGGCGCGGAAAAGATCGCAGAATCTCACCGTCGTCCAAGGCCGGCTCGGGCGTTGACGCACGGCGGCGTTCGAGTGCCGATGACCAAGCCCGCCGAGGGAGCTATGAGGACTCATCTGTCTACACAGGCGTGTCCAGTAGCGAAGAGGACGACCTCGACCCGTACTACATTGAGAAACGCGATGCTGAATGAAGGCTGTTGGTGTATTAATTTGGGTTTGCTTTGATTTGAACTTTTGCTGAAGGTTTGTATTCCACGTGCTAAGATACCATGTTCCAATTATCTTTTGTGTTTTTTTGTTTTTTTATATAGCAGGTTGAACAGACGTTATGCATAAATGTCTCGCATAAGACCAGTGTATCTCTTATTGATAATGCAAATTCTGAGCACAGGGCTGCTCAAGACAGTTGTACTTATGAATGTGTTCCTGGTACCTCGAACTACACCTAAAGGATAATGTCTCAAAGTTGTCGCAAGAGGCTACTATAGCATCCGCCCACTATTAGAGCTGCTCAATGCTTCCTCGTGTAATCATGAATCGCCTGAAATTACCACCGGCAGGTATGCCCGAGTATTCTCATACACCAGAAACGTAACCCATGTGCTCGGCAGAACCCGAAACAAGTTCGGTCCGAGACCCTTATAGAACCCGGCCAAACCCTCTGCAGCCCAAATCTGTACAATTGCGTCCCAAACCCCCCGGTACGCAAGGTGCGCATCATACGTCTGCAGCCGCGATCGAAGCACCTGGTAGGGATAAGTAATCGACCCCGCAAAGACCTTAGAGACGCTTGAGATGACAAAAAAGTCCAGATTGTTGAGCTCTCGTTTGCCCTTTCCGGCGTGGTCCGCTGGTGCGGTCGTTCGGTACAGTTTTAGTTTCTCGTAGGCCATGAACTGCAGCGCGCCATGGCTGACACCAAACAGAGATGGAACCAGTCCGCGGTAGAAGCCCGGGATCCCCTCTGAGCGGAGTATCTGCATGGCGCCTTTTGTGAAGGAGGTATATGCGCCGGGTGACTGGGAGCCCGTGGCGAGCATGCGGGTCTTGATAACCCAGATAGGGTTTGTCAAAACGGACGTCATAATCCCTGTTCCGGTTGAGATATATTAGCTGAGTTCGTTCGGCGCTTGTTCATTCTTTGGACGTTATAAGGGCATTCCGTGACGCACCTGCGGCCCCGGAGGCAATAAAATAATCGGACGAGGTGAGCTGCTGCCGTTCGCCATATAAATTCCGGCGCAGTCGCCACGTCCCAATCATGTCCTTCACATTGCTGTAGAACAGGAAGTAGAGCGCCCAGCTTGAGGAGTTCCCGATGATGTTGGGCGTCAGCCCGCGGTAGAATGCGGCAAGC
Source organism: Aspergillus unguis (assembly GCA_018408605.1). NCBI lineage: Eukaryota > Fungi > Ascomycota > Eurotiomycetes > Eurotiales > Aspergillaceae > Aspergillus > Aspergillus unguis. The sequence goes on from JAGUQC010000004.1 coordinate 1,017,270, forward strand.
CCGCCTTCATTGTGGAAGATTTCGCGGACGACTCGAAGGGACCCGCCGACTCGGGAGGATGGTGTTCGGTCAACTACAGTTACCTGTCAGATGCGCTGTGTGGTTCAGGAAAGATTGTGTTCGAGTGATACCTTGTAGTCGAGTCTTGATTAAATCCAGCGGATGCAGACACAGTGTTGTTGCTATGCCTGCCGTGAATCCCGCTATGGTTTCCACCACGGATGACGACAAGCCATCCTGGCCAGTCATGAACCTTTGATTGCAAGAAATATCGTTCGAGATGTGCTTGGTAGGACGTAGTGTTTTAAGTTAGTTGGTCCGCTCAACTTTTCTTCCGCCCGAAATGTCTCCTCTTGGCATGCCGACGCTTATATACTCGCTCAATAGCCGGGATTAACCGGCGACAAACTGTAAATTACATTTTGATGATTCTTAATGCAATCACTCTGGTCATTTATTCGGCGGGAATAGACCGAAATAGGCCAGGGCAGCTTTAGGATTGCCACATGTAACCAGTATTTCAATGCTCAATTCAACAGCATGAACGTAGCCTACTTTGGATGATACCGTCTAAAACCTGAGACGAAGGATCTTTGAACCGAATAAATGCTTTAATTAACCGGTGCCAGCATGATGAAACCCAAGGTACCTAAAAATACATGTGAATGGAAGTCAATCCCAGACCTCCAGCCCGAAGCTGAAAGATGCACGCTGACCACTCCGGCTTCCTTTCTATACAATATTCAACACAGATCGGTAGCCGAGGTCGGCGAGTGCGAGTAGATAATGTTCATGATGGTTGTCCGTATAACTCATTGGATTTATGCAAGAGGCGAGAACAGCCTGTCCGTTGGGTTAGCGCGAAAGACTTGACGGAAGCGAGTGATAGATACTTGAAAAGAGACGGTCTGGGTTCACTGTAGGTGTAACCTATAGAAATCATGAGTATAAAAGAGCTTGCAGTGACACGGCGAGATAACAGAATCATACCGAGGTAGAGGATCAGAGGCAGGTAACCGCTGTAGTTAAAAATGTGAGCTTCAATCCTAGTCGGTCTAGATAAAGGCTCCTCACTAGTGGACGGCGACTCTGGAAACATCGATGACCTTGGAAATGCGTTCCTGATTAAGGACAGTTATCAGCAACGGGTACAGTGTCGACGGCTGAGAGCGCAACTTACCTTGGTTTCCTCGGAGAACTGGGCCATTTTGACGGTAGTGTGAGCGTGTCTCAAATAAACGTCAGGTATGTTATGGTAACGAAACCGAGCTGGTAGAGGGAAAGGTGGTCGAGGTGGATGAGGTTGTAAGGTGCAAGGCGGAGAGGAAGTTTGAATCTCAAAGTTTTCGGGAGCTACATTGATGCGAACAAGCTTACCGCAGCCCATACGGAGTAATCTACCAAAGCAACACTCATTTCACGCCACAATTTCCCTTATATTTCTCGCCTACATTCGAGACATTCAGGACTTTTATAGTCTCTATCTGTCATAGATCTTGTCATATTCAAGATTGTACGCCTCCTTACCGCGAAACTCGGTTTTCAACCAACCGCGCAAATCAACTGACTGATCGCCTGTCTCTACAACAACCGGCGCTATGTCAGGCGCAAGGCATTGGTCAGTTAGACTAACACTGATAGTGCTTCGGCGCTGACGATGTATAGGGAGCAAGACAAAGAGGCAACCGTCTACATTGGAAACCTCGACGAACGGGTTTCCGACAGCCTGGTATGGGAGCTCATGCTACAGGCGGGGCGCATCGTTAATGTTCACCTACCGAAAGATCGAGTAACACAATCCCATCAAGGTTATGGGTTTGTGGAGTTCAACAGCGAGGAGGATGCGGAATATGCGTCGCGGATAATGAACGGGATCCGCTTATATGGAAAACCCATTCGCGTCAATAAGGCCTCTGCTGATAAGCAGAAATCGGTGGAAATCGGAGCAGAACTTTTTGTTGGCAACCTTGATCCTATGGTCACAGAGCAAGTGCTATACGACACGTTCAGCCGGTTTGGTAACCTGGTTAATTTGCCTAAGGTACTTGCAGCCCCTTCCCCTTAGCCTCCCGAGACTAATCGACCCAACAGGTCGCAAGAGATGACAGTAATCTATCAAAGGGATATGGCTTTGTGTCCTTTGCCGATTTTGAATCTTCTGATACCGCCATAGCTAATATGAGCGGCCAATACCTCATGAACAAACAAGTGTCTGTACAGTACGCCTACAAGAAGGACGGAAAGGGCGAGAGGCACGGTGACCAAGCAGAGCGAATGTTAGCCGCGCAGGCTCGCAAGCATAATGTGCGACCTCCCACGCAAACTATCCCACCGCAGTTCCCAGCTCCCGCGACACCTATTGTACCTGGCGCAATGCTCAATGGTGATGCTTCACGACCTATAAGCACCGGACCGCCAGACCAAGGCATTGGAAGAGGACCAATGCCTCCGCCGCAACCTGTCGGGTTTGCTCCTCAGCAGCCAATGGCAAGGCCGGGCCCTCCTCCGGCATCACTAGCTACACCACCACCAGGTCTCCCGGCACGGCCGCCACCCTCTCAGGCTGGGTATGGAGGTCCACAAGCCTTCTTACCTCCAGGTTTCAATAATCCCGGCCAGCCGGCAGCGTATCCTCCTCAGGCGGCACCCCCTGCAGGATTTGCGCCTCCGGGCTTTGGACCACCTCCCGGAAACCCTGGGGCACCGCCACCATTGCCTCCCGGATTCCAGCAACCAGGATATGGGCGCGGACACTGATCTTCATTCACCGTCTAATCGCACTGTCCTGCGAATTGGCGATAAGATGAATGAACCGACGCAAGCACTTGAAGCACAGGAAGAGGCAATAGAAACGGGGCTCGGCAACATAAAGGAAATGTTATGCTTAGCTTACAAACCCACCCAGAGGAGCCTCACTCGGATATCCGACACCGCTGTTCTTACACGTACGGTGCATTCCGCACTGGAACATTTGCTGAGACTGGAAGAAATGGCATGTAATAGTACTCTATAGCGCTGGTTTCAATCCACCTGACCAAGAGATTCACAGTTTCATGAGATTATGACATCACGCATAAGGTCTGTATCCGAAAAGATACATTTGAAGATCCATAGTAGCTTTCTAACTCGGTTACAGTCCTCTCATGCAATGTTGCATTCGCACGCGCTTGAACTGACGAGTTGACAGTAGAAAAACAAGATACTGCGCAATACCCAACAGCCTGATGCTACTGAAGACTATAAAATGACAGACAAGAAGCATTGGTAGAGCCGTTGGATTCAGGAATAGAACACAGGTGGGCCGAAAGAGAGAAAGATGTAGGCAAAGTACCATCCCATCACGAAAACGATACGAATTTGGGGTCCCTGGGCCGGCCATCAGGACCAATGTTGTTTTTGGCGAACCGCTGTTCAGTGTAGATCCGGCGAGCTTCATTAAAGTCGACGCCCTGGCGTCTCATGATATTCAAGACTTCACGCTTTCCGCGAGCGTCCAACCCGGCTCTCTGGTCTCCGCTCTCGACATTAGTGGAAATGTCAAACTCTGATGATGTGAGCCCTGCTGCTACGTCGCCGGTGAAGCTGGATGGCAGACGGTCATATATGTAGTCAGGGACAGGCAGGATTGGGAGCCATCGTGATCGAGTGAGATAAAGAGCTGTATTATATGCTTGTTAGCCTGGTAATCGGAAATGGCTGTTCTGTTTGACATACCGGTGCCACAGATACCAACAAACAAGGCGAGAAAGTAGAAGAAATAGGACATTCTGCTGTTTGAGCTTGCTGACAGGCGATTATTCAAATGACGAGCGGTAGCAATATCAGTTAAAGAATGACAGTTCCAAGACTAGGTGAGTAAGCTCTTGAGGTCGTATATGGTGTTTAGTCAGTCGCTAGAGATATCGGAGGGGCAGATCTGACTGCAGAGACAGATATCTGCCACGGTCAGCGACGTTTAGGACATTTAGCAGACCGGACTGGCCACAAAGCACGATGGTGAGCAAGGCTAAGAATCCGTGGTAGCCTGGAAGTCTGCGGAAGAGGCAAGTGGACCGTGCACCCATCCGGTACTCCGTACCTGTTTGCTGCCTGTAGTCTCAGGCCAGAATAAGGCAGTCAGCCCTATTCCTAATTGGGACCGTTTAGCGAGACTCCGGCGCGTCACTCTTGGCATTAGCGCACAATCATCCACGGAATTCCAGTGGCCCCAAGCTAGGAAATCGGACTTGCGACGAATTCGATCTGTGTTCATATTCTTCAACCCCAGACACATTCACAATGGCCGCCGAAAGAACGAACGTTTCCAGCGACCTCGTCTGGCAGCTCACCCGTATGTGGATGACACCTCACGCATTGCGACCTGAAATTGAGTCGAAGCGATTCGGTCTTGATTATGGGCAAGAGACTAACTTGCTGTTTCTATACAGGCAACCAGAATGCTTATCTGGTCAAGCGTAACAACAACGGTGGTGTCCAGTTCTCGCGCGACCCCCTGAACGTGCTGAACAAGCACTCTTTCAAGGTATGAAGAACTCTGGAGCCTCAAGTCAAGGTTCTTCTATATCCTGCAGAATAGAACCATTTTCTGACCTTGAATTTATCATTTAGTACGCCGGTTACGCCAACACCAAGGTAAACTCACCAGCCGAGAACGATGATATGCCTTGCGCGAGAACAGATTTTGACCAACAGTAACAGGCCGTCGGTGTCCAGGCTACCGAGAACGGTGGTGTTGTCGCTATCACCAAGAAGCCCAACACCTCTCAGCAGCCCGCTAAGAACTACGCTACCGTTACCTACGGCCCCAACGCCTCCAACCGCAAGTAAGCAAATACATGCCGGGATAACAGTTGGCTTGGAACTGGGATGTGCTGACTGAATGATTCTGTCTAGGATCTACAAGGGCGTTGCTGACCGCACCGCTAAGGGTGGCTACCGTGCCGACCTCCGCCAGGATGCCATTGCCCGCGTGAGTGCTGTTCGCCGCTCCCAGAAGGCCAAGAAGGAGACCCCCGCCCGTAAGGTCCGTGGTGCCCAGGCCCGAAAGGCCGCTGAGGAGTCCGCATAAATAGATGCGGCTGGAGCGAGGGATTAAGGATATGACGATGCAAGTTCGATACACCGGCTTAATGCTGCCCAGCGGGAAGTGACGTCCATGTATTTTAGCAATAACAATTTGCTATTGATTCACTCCGCGACAATTGGCCCCGTTGTTGGGACCGGGGAAAGGGAGATCCGAAGAAAAAAAAAAAATCAAAGAAAGCCCTTTTCGAAACATGACTGCTGCTCAGACGCTGTACTTTGAGTATGATTGAGAAATGGGTGCGTATGTGGAATAGTGACGGTAAAACAATCAGCCTGGTGATGTAGCGACCTTTCTTGAAACTATCAGCATCCGAAGGCGTTTGGCTCTTGGGTCCTCGAAAGTTCCATGTAGTCACAAGCCGGTCGTCGGCCCGAACCAAATGATAGACTTGGGACCACAGCATAAGGCCTGGATTCATTTGCCGTAGGGAAATATCGATACCCGCCTTTTCCCGAAAGTGCCATGGTCGAAAGGGCAATCCCGGGGGGAGTCACTGTCAGCGGCTGACCATGACCCGATGATGTCGCCGAAATCTGGGGAGCCAGCGGAATCCGTCATTACGAATTTGACCAGGCCATCGCATCACTGTAGCTGGGGAGTCCGGTGAACTACTGCCAGATCTGCCTCACCATGTTTGCCCTTCATACAAGCCGTGAGCAGGACGTAATATATGGTGCAATGCAAGTCATGATGGTAATTGTTCTACTCATGGCTACTCTGTACAGTGATCCTGCAGACGAATGAATACAGGGTGTTGTACTCCGTATGGAGTATCGGGGTGACGGAGATGGGACTCCTCCCCACATGTGATCCTCACATCGGCTGCAGTCGAAGACAGAGTATATAAATAGCTGGGACCCGGGGCAACATCTCCTTGATTTTCAGCATAGCTTCCTTTCCCTTCTATATTACGTTTCCCAACTTCCGGTTTTCCCATTTCGTTTCACCCCAGTCCAGTCTCCTCACCGAAGTAAGTAGCAGGCATAGTCTGGAGTTGTCCTGAGCTTCTGCCTTGTCCCACCCATTTCTACCCCTCATCTACCCCTCCACGCAACAACAGCTCCAAGGTTCCTTCCCTCTTCTCCATCCTCCACCCATCTCCAGCATCACCAACCTTCCTTTCTTCGAACCCATAATCTAATACCTTCATCTCCCAGTATATCACAGGTTTCCATAATGGTTAAGGCTGGTGAGTCAAATCCAAAGCTCTTCAATTGAGGATTCCGAGCTAACGGAGTTTTCGTAGCTGTTCTCGGAGCCTCTGGTGGCATTGGCCAGGTCTGCACGCCTACTCTTCGATATACTGCAGCTATGACCATGACTCTAACCGCGTTCTACAGCCCCTCTCTCTCCTGCTTAAGACTTCACCTCTCATCGATGAGCTCTCCCTCTACGATGTTGTCAACACGCCCGGTGTCGCTGCCGACCTTTCTCACATCTCATCCGTTGCCGTATGTTTCAGGAGTATGAGAACACCGGCGGATTAATGAGCTAACGCAATTATCAGAAAATCTCCGGTTACTTGCCCAAGGATGATGGCCTCAAGAATGCCCTGACTGGTACCGATATTGTCGTGATTCCCGCTGGAATTCCTCGTTAGTCACCTCGGTCTCTAGTAATACATCTTAACGAGTGGCACTAATTTGTCCGTTCTTAGGCAAGCCTGGCATGACTCGTGATGACCTCTTCAAGATCAATGCTGGTATCGTCCGTGATCTCGTCAAGGGCATTGCCGAATACAGCCCCAAGGCTTTCATTCTCATCATCTCCAACCCAGTCAACTCCACAGTTCCCATTGCTGCCGAAGTCCTCAAGAACGCTGGAGTTTTTGACCCTACGCGTCTCTTTGGTGTCACTACCCTTGATATTGTCCGTGCAGAGACTTTCACCCAGGACTTCTCTGGCCAGAAGGACCCTTCCACGGTGACCGTCCCTGTCGTGGGTGGCCACTCCGGCGAGACCATCGTTCCCCTCTTTAGCAAAGTTTCTCCTTCCTTCCAGGTTCCATCAGACAAATATGATGCCCTGGTCAACCGTGAGCACCCCCGGAGCATGTACCCTTAAGTATGATATCTTATTCACTATTTCGCAGGCGTCCAATTCGGTGGTGATGAGGTTGTGAAGGCCAAGGATGGCGCTGGCTCCGCTACCCTTTCGATGGCTTTCGCTGGTTTCAGGTTTGGGTCTCTATATTATAGTCTGGAACATTTGGAGCTAAGTCGATTATAGGTTCGCGGAGAAAGTCATCAAGGCTTCCAAGGGTGAGACTGGCATTGTCGAGCCCAGCTACGTCTACCTTCCCGGTGTTCCTGGTGGTGCGGACATCGCTAAGGCTACCGGCGTTGATTTCTTCTCAACCCCCATCGAACTCGGGGTAAGTGCTCTAAATAAAGTTCCTAGCACCATATGAGGATGCTAATGATGTACACAGCCGAACGGCATTCAAAAGGCCCTCAACGTCCTCGACGGTGTCACCGACGGTGAAAAGAAGCTCCTTGAGGCTGCTATCAACGGCCTGAAGGGGAACATTGAGAAGGGTGTCGAATTTATCAAGAACCCCCCTCCAAAGTAAAAGCGCCCATCCCCGCACATGATTCTCAGGCTTTCATGCCCTGGTCGATCGTTCTGTGTTGTTCCCATTGCTGTTTCGACCGAGACATGTATGGCGGTCCAATCAGACTCGCCACCTCTTTATGAGCTTCGCTAATCGATGGTATTCGGGAAAGATAGGCTTTGAACCACTGGAAAATAAGTTACAGACGAAATGCTGGAAATGAAAATGGAACGGTTCGGTTACATCTGCAGCCTAACCCATAGGAACAATGCAGACACAATTGAATATATTTCCGTAACCGCAAATCGCGCATATAACCGTTGCTGAACCATTGAAGGTAGAACAGCTGCTCGGCGATTCAGCCTAGAGGGTGTTGCAGTGTCGCCCCAGGCGACTTGGTGTATAGACTCGATGAGGGAGCGCATAGCACCTGAATTGGCAGCAACCTGGACGTGATCCTCAAGGCTTGTTGATTGATTTTATTTGAAAGGTCGCGCCAGGAAGCTCCGTAGTCTCAGCCTGAACAGTCGTTTGAATACCCAAGTTTGACAGAGCACCGCGGATGACACCACAAGGAAACCACAGATACTGAGCCATGTTAGATGGCTGAGAACGAACATTTCAGTGTGCGTGAACGCAATAGTACTTACTGCTTGCGCCATAGATACGGCCTCAGTCCTCACCGACATACTCATCCTCGCAAAAGGCCGAAAAGAGTTATCTGTCAAGACGTATACTCCCTAAAAAAAAGATTCCGCTGTCAGCTCCAACCGATTGAAGCATAGGGCCGCAGCTACGCAGCACTCACGCGATGGTTCGTTTTGAGGTTATCGATTTGCTTCTTGAACAGCGTCATCCATAAATCCTTGCAAACGAACTTGATAACATCTAGATTATCTGTGAAACGGGGTCGGTCTCGCGAGAATCTGTCAAGTCGCCAGATGATCAGCAAACGGTGTAAGACAGACACGGTTGATGACGGAGAAGGCCTCAAGCACCCGGAGAGCAAGGGAGAGATGGTGTAGCATCGTATAACGGTACCACATACATACCTTTCTGCAAGCCCCTGTCCAACTCTATAGCCTAATAATTCGAGGCGGAAAAACGCCGTTTCCCTGGTCTCCTCGTCATCTAGTAGTCGACCCTCTGTGGCGAGATCTTTGGCTATTCGCTCGGCCATCGGAACCAATTCGATGAGGAGGAAATCGAGACATGACGCGCTGAGGAGTCGCTCGGAGGTATCGGGGTTTGTGCTGGATGCATCGAATGACATAGTGCCGAGGGGGCTCTAGGTTGATGGAATGAGGCGGAGGATGAAATTATGTGAGTAATGGAGTGATTGTTATCTGAAGATGTATCATGCCGGATTCGTGAATAACTTGGGTGTAATGTGAATATGAGAGGAGGGTGTTGATATGATTAAGTTATGGGGTTTGCGGAGGCCATGAATGATAGCGCGCTTGAATACGGAGTAAGAGCTGGAACCCACTCGGGCTGCCTATCAGACGCGAACAGCAGGTGTGCTGTACACTCCAAGATTGATCATACATCTCTCGCTGGTCCAATTTGGTACTTTTCATATTGATTTCTGGTACTATTTTACGTTATGATGCCAGTTTCGTGCTAAAAGAAAAAGATGGTCTAAACATGCTCATCAAGGGAGGGGTACTGATCGCTAGAAGATCGAACCCAGTCCATGTCCAACGCCCGAATGGCTTTGAATGCAATTTTCCTTCCGAACACCGTGACCGAATTACGCCGTAACACCGGTAAATATGCGTCGCTGATAGTTTGTGTACTGCATTGCTGTTGCCCCTACGAGTCTGAGGCGAACGCCGCTAGAGAAAGAGAGTCTTTATACGAACCCCGAGAGTCCTGTCTGGGTAGAGTCCTATGCGGATTGACAGCTTGTCGTTTTGGTGGCCTGACTGGAGAGTCGTCTTCATCGTCGCTGCCTGTAAGATCAATTACCGGAGCAGGACGTTTGTTCGTAGACCATGTTGACGACTGCTCCCGCGACCTAGCTGGCGTCTGCTGTAACAAGTCCAGGACGGGGAGAGACTCTTGTTTTACAGGTGTTACTCCGGGCTCCTTGATTTCGATTAAATCATCATCATCAGTGGCTGGTGTAACTTCGCCGGGTCCTGCTGCTGCTGCTGTCTCATCCTTGGGATTTGACCATTGTCCATCGGGTTCGATAATGACTTGCTCAACGTCGACTGGGGTTGAGCGAAGTATATCATCAACGTATCTAGTCACTTAGAAAGAATTCAGGACAGGGTGACGAGGAACTTACTGGTCAACATTGAGGGACTCGTAGCTGGTTGCCTTTGCACAGACCGGACACGTCCAAGTTGGTGCTTGTTCTTGTAGTTGAAGAAACGATGACGCGTCAAAGCACTGGTTATGTGTACATAAAACAGAGCGACATGGTACCTGAATTCGCTGAGTGGAGAGTGGACACTTTAACGACATCACGGTGGAGGTTGCAACGATGTCTGCATCCTCGGCCTTGCTTTTCACTGGTATAAATTAGTGGTGTCCCATATTTCAGTCTAGAGAATCATGCATACTCTCTTGAAGCACCTGCTCCTTTGTGATTGTCTTCCCTTGTTTCAGCTTATTGACAAGCTCATGGATTGATGTGCACTCAACCAGGTTGGCAAGAACGAAGAATCTCTGGAGGAAATTAGTGTATGTCATAGATGACCATGGATAAATTCCAATTATCCAGCCAGCGGTTGGAATCTAATTACCTTCTGGGTCAGAGCATAGGTCATCACAACGTGGTTTGTGTAACCTGGCTTTTTCCGGATATAGTTCGTTATATCTGCTGGTCTTGTTGTGCCGGGTTTATTCTTCAGACCCCTGAGATTGGCCTTTACCTCATCGAGGTTGGCTTTGAGCTCGACTTGGTGAGGAAATGCAATATCAGACTTAGTGAACTGGTTGAGGCCAGTGTCTGCGGCACAAAATATCATGACACGTATTTTAGGCTCCGCCAGTAATCTAGAGACCACATCTGCGCTGAGGAGGATCTTAAGCTCCACGCTATCTCTGGTATGTTCACGCGCTGCTTTGCATGATTAGAAAGAACTCATAGGTAAGCTGCGGCCGCACGTTTAAAACCCACCTTTGCATTCAATGGTTGGTGTGAGTCGACTTATGATTTTATAAAAAGGACTGTCCTTGAAGTTGAGGAGCCCTGGAAGGTCATGAGAAACTAGCCACTCAAGTTGCTCAAAGAAATCATACCGGCTATAGAGCCATTCGAGGGCGCAGTCATTCCAGCGGGTGATGGCCTATGATGCGACTGCATTAATTGATTTGCTGGGGCCTGTTGATAATAATGGCCTGGCACTGGTGGCGGTAGGGACGGAGATGGCGGCAATGACCGGTTTGCAGTCGCGTAAATGAATCTTCTGAGGGCATCGTAACGGTCCAGATAGCCTGTCTGGATGTGTAGCTCGAGACCTGGTTGGAGCATCATCGGCATAGGTCTTCAAAGTGCGTTCAGGTATACAAACGTTCAATAATCCGGATTTGGAGAGTGGCTTTCACTCCCGACACTGCCAGCCCCTCATCTCGCAGGATATCTTTCAGTTGCGCATTTGTCAGAGTTTTGACCAAAGCAATCGCGCTCTGCAGTTCAGATGACTGGCCAGAGGCCATTGTGCAGCGTTGTTCCCAGAAAATGTGTTAATGGCTGGATATGGTGCGAGAATCTCGAGGGTGACACTTTAGTATGCAAAGCTTCTTTTGGCCGAATCCATTAAGAGACATCTCAGTTCCAAGTTTCAAGGTAATAGGTAATTGTAGACAGAAAAGAGAAAGAAGGAAAAGAAAGTTGCGGCTGCAATCACCTCAAGCTAGTTTATCACGTCAAACTGCGCGACCACCGAGGACTGTTGGAGCGATGCGGAGGTGGAAAGCGGCTCCGATCGGATGACATAAGAATCTAGCCTGGCTGGCGTTGGTGGAGAGAAGTGGAAAACTTTTTTCAAACGACCAACCTAGGCGGCTACAAATCACCGACTTATCGCCCGGCTATCGGTTTCAAGTCTCCTACTTTTGTTTAAAGTCATCACATTGCTTGCTCACTGAAAATGGCTAAGAGTGTTCGTGCGAGCGTGCAGAAGCGCAACAAGGCAAAGCTCCGCTCTACAGTCTTCGGGCCTGCTGTGGATGCCCGGACAGAACGACTATCTGCGAAGTTGCAGGAGCTAGCCGCACAACCAAAGCCCAGTACTCAAGAAGACTCCAAGTCCGATCTGGCCACCAGTGGTATGGGTATGTACCACGGAACCCGTCTGTTGATTTCCGTTTGCTTTCTAGGCCAGTTTGTTCATGGCTAACAGAGCGCAGATACGCAGGATGACAGCGCCAAAACAAATTCTTCATCAAACAATGAAGGTAAACAGACCACACTTTAGATTCTTTTTCTGTTCATCCAGGCTTACGCTTTACTAGCAATGGACATCGATTCCTCGAAGACCAGCGCCAGTGGTCGCTCGCAACGGTCCGGCCGGATTCATAAACGTCACAGTAACAGAAAGAATCGGTCGTCCATCGTTTTCAAAAAGCACTCTTCAAATAACAAGAAAGCGCCGAGGAAGAAGTGAACAATGATAATGTGTTGTCCGACAGCCGTTTTGGATTCTGATGAATATACCCGCGCCCGCATTACCAGCCAGTGAAGCCTCCGGGGTTAAACGGGCAAGACCCAAATTAAGCTCCTGGTCAAGTCACCTAGGCCCGGACCTACACCATGAGTCGCCGCACCAGGACCGAACAGCACTAGAACCAGCCCCGGCTGCAGACGATTATTGCTTGCCTTGGAAGATGGGGTAGCCTGCGGGACGGCGGTTCTTCAAGAGGCCTTGCCTGTGCCCTTAGGGGGGCTTTTAAGCTCATCACAAACTTGTGCTACTTAATACCCCCTTCTGTACACGTACTTAAATACTCAATCTCAACGTTGTGATGATATGAAGAAAATGCTTATCGATAAGAACCAACTGTATTGTAACGGCAGGCGGTGAAACTGATCTCCCCCTTTGCCGATCAGTCGGGGAGCATTCAGTGAGAGACAAAATAGTGCCTGTAAATTCAGATTGATGGAACTCGGCTGAATGTTATTCTATAGAGCTTCAACGGCTTGCGTGTCTCTTGCTGTACTTAATTGTCCAGCTGCCAGCAAACGATGCCCAAGCTGACCATCGCACCAGCGGGCTGGCTGGTACTTGTGGCCAATGCTCTTATACCTGTCGCCATCTTGGTCTTCTCAATTGGATTCTTTCCATATAAACCTCTAATACCAGGCTTGGCCAAACATACAGAGCCCGATAATGCGCCGCCGAAAGTGTTTGACAAAGTGATCTTCATGGTGGTCGATGCTCTGCGGAGGTGAGTTCTCAATGTCTACAATCTCCTGTTTTGGGCAACGCAGCTAAGAGGCAAAGTGACTTTGTTTATTCGAGCAATTCTGGGTTCCTTTTTACGCAAAGGTCTGGGGTCTCCAACTGCTTCCTGAAGCACCCACTGACTTTATGGTAGTCTCATTCGATCTGGAGCCGCGATCCCCTTTACTGCTTATGCAGGCTCTCCAACTGTCACAATGCCTCGTCTCAAAGCCATAACGACAGGATCTGTGCCATCTTTTCTTGATGTTATCCTCAATATTGCTGAGTCTGACACATCGTCTACTCTCGCGTTTCAAGATACGTGGTTGGCCCAGATCAGGGCAAGGGGAGAACAACTAGTCATGTATGGGGACGACACCTGGCTTAAGCTGTTTCCTGGAATGTTCGAAAGAGCGGATGGGACAACAAGTTTCTTTGTATCAGTAGGTCACAGGCCCTTTATGTGTGATCGGGGATTGCTGGCAACCATACTGATTCCATTTCAAGGACTTCACAGAAGTAGACACAAATGTGACTCGCCATATCCCTAGTGAGCTTTCTCGAGAAGATTGGTCTGCTTTAATAATGCATTATTTGGGCTTAGACCACATTGGGCATAAGGCTGGACCGCAAAGGTAATGTGTTGTGACAATTATTACAAAACACTTATCTTAACGTTTTCAGTTCTTATATGATACCGAAGCATCGAGAGATGGACTTGATGGTCGCGCAGGTTTACAGATCCCTAGAGCAAGAGCCTCATTTACAGTCTACTCTGTTTGTCTTGTGCGGTGACCATGGGATGAATGACGCTGGGAATCATGGCGGTTCTTCCGCTGGTGAGACCTCGCCTGCTCTGCTCTTCATATCGCCAAAGCTTCAGGCGCTAGGAGCTGGCAGAGAGAGTCCCGCGGATGCGACGGATGAGTTGCAGTACTACCGCGTTGTAGATCAAACGGATATTACTCCAACTCTGGCTGGTCTTCTTGGGCTTCCAATACCATTGAACAGCCTTGGTGTGTTTATCCCGGAGTTCCTCAACATGTGGCATTTTGGTAAGGCTAACTCAGAGTGATTTGTTGAACTTAATTGTGGCTAATATGTGTTCATCGGACGGCAGGTTCTCAAAGAACACAGTTGCTAGTTGAAAACTCCAAGCAATTGCTAGGAACTGTCAAGGAAACCTTTCCAATGCACAATTTCGAAGATGTTCAAAAACCAGATCACTGCCTCTTGGAGTCACTGAGTGGCCTTGAAAAAGTCAGCTGTGCGTGGGCTCGAGCACAACGGCTGCTTCACGTCCTCGAAGCAACTGATGAGGACAGCAGTGACATCCAATCTGAAATGGAGTCGGCGCTATTGGACTTTCTCCAGCTCTCCCAGGAGGTGATGAGCGGCGCTGCCAGCAATTATGATCTCAGGTACCTATCACTAGGTATCGGCATAACTGCGCTTGCTGTCTTATCTATCCTACCCGCAACGTATAGGGCTCTATCAAGATACCGGCACTCTGGACTTTTCCTGGCGGCAAGTGTTCTATTATATGGTGCTATGATGTTTGCAAGTAGCTATGTGGAGGAAGAACAACAATTCTGGTATTGGGTCTTCACCGCATGGGTCTTTTATCTACACGCTAGATTTTCTCGATCTCAACGGAACTCGTCAGTCAGAAATGGCAGCGAATCTCGTTTCTCAGCCCATGTCCTTCCTACGTTAGGCGCAGTCGTTTTAGCTATGTCTCATCGGATCTTGCGACGTTGGAATCAAACGGGTCAAAAGTTTGCCGCTGAGCCTGACGTTAGTCGGGCTTACTTTCCGAACCATCAGGGCAGCCTATGGGCGTTGGTGGGGTTGACATATGTTGACATTTGGTTTCACCTGATGAATCACTTCTCCCCATCTGCGCTATGGCAAGTTTTCTGCCTACTCGTAACGGCCACGTGTTTTGCATTCAAGTTGGTTTTTGCGGCATCTGAGTCCCCGGAGCTTCTCGATAAAACCGCAATCGGCACTGTTGCGACTTGGTTTGACGGAATACCGCTCGTCATGTATGCACGGATAGCGATGGTCGGCATCGCCTTACTTGTCCTAATGTCAACAATCCTGGCGAGGACTGGCCGGAGGCCGCACAAAAAACCTGGTAAGTACAGGAGAATAATTGCAGTTTCAGTACATACTGACTTGACCAGTATCGAGCACAGTGGCTCATGAGGCTCTAACCCTCTTCCTCATTACTCAATCGAGAGTTACTAATGTCCCCATATTCTTTATTTTCAGACTGCAGCTCAAAGCTTTGGCGTCGATGGACCTGACACCTGTTGAAACCACTGTGACTTCCTTGCTCATGCAGTACCTCACCTTCTTCGCCTTTGGGGGTTCGAATGCTATATCGTCTGTCGATCTTTCGAACGCGTACAATGGCATCGGCAATTACAACATCATTCTAGTTGGTATTTTGACCTATGTGGGCAATTGGGCAGGTTCGATCTGGTGGGTGTCCTCCACTATCATCCTCAGGTCACGACGAGCTCCGGAACAAAACCACGCTCACATCACGCTTCTGACTTTCCATGCTGCGGCTACGCTGATATCTGTCATGGTGGCATGCACGGCTTTGAGGACCCATCTCTTCATTTGGACCGTCTTCTCCCCCAAGTACCTATACACAATGGCTTGGACAGTGATCCACCATTTTGCGATAAATCTGCTTGGTGAGGTACATCTTCCCATCGTCACTTAGCAGACACGCAGGGAACATCTAGAAGTCAAATTTCTTCATGTCTTGTATATATTTTTTGACATAGATCTGAAATGCTTTAGCATAGGGTATCATGAACAGTACAGGAAAGAAACAATATTCAGGTCTTCGATGGATGGATGGATAAGCCCGTAAGAATCACATCAAGCCGTCGAAAAGATCGTCTATCGCGTTTTTCTTCACTTTCTTCTTCTTCTTTTTCGCTTTCGTCGCGTCCGAGGTCTTGGCGGCGGTGGATTTTCTTGATCCAGTATCCGCAATGTCTTCCGAGGAACGTTGGAGTTTCTGGTGTGTTTTGGGGCTTCCGAGGTTGTCTGCTGCCCCCTCGGGCCGTGATAGAGCCTCTCCAATGTCTTCCTTGTCCTTCAATGTCTTTGATTGTAGTGAAGTGAGGTGTTTGCGGGGATCTTCTATCCAGGAAGCTGATTTAAGCTCCTTATCAATCCCCGTCGACTTTGCGAGGCGCGCAAGAGTGGCAAGGAGAACAGTTCCCAGCGCAGAGAACTGAAGGTCTGCAACAACTACCGAGAAAGCCCTAAAGACAGAATCATTAGGTTATGACCAAAAGTGATGGTGCTCTTGCTGCCAAACTTACACGTAACATCGCGGCAGGATTCGATCTGACAGATACCGTTTATAGGACTCTGCAGACGAGCGAGATGCCCCTGCATCGCTTGACTGCACGGAAATGACGAGATTCCAGACGGTCCGCTTCAAAATTGATAGCCATTTCCACCATTTTGTTCTGCCATGTTGGTTTCTGTTGCGGTGGAAAATCAGGTGAAGCATGGAGTGGATGTGTAAAAGCTCGTCTGCCTCCATTATTCGCTTCCTACCGATCAGACAAATACGCCGGCGCGCTCGAGTTTGCCATGTATATAGATTGAAAAATGGCGGAATAGGGTGTCTCAGGCAGTCATTTCTGACTGCTAAATTACAAGATGCTGTGGTCGAAGATGAGCTATGCAGTGGTAAATTTGCTCTGTAGGTACGGATGCCAAGTCATGCCGGGTCCACAACTGATCTCCAGGATATATAGTCCATGGCTCATCAAGATCATCGCTCATCGCATCTCAGATATCAAACAAAAAAGCACTTTTGATTGCGGATTATTCTCCGTAGTTAAGTTAAATGTAAACTATTGCCAAATTGGCCTTCTTCCGACTCATCATTATCCGTCAATATGTAAACCCCACACTCGACTTCCCAACGGAGATGAACCCAACACTAAGACTCAAACCGAGACACCATGACCAAGCCAACCTGGGCATAGAATGGCCTTCTCTCGTGAATCAAAACTGTTGAAGGCCCCTCTCCAAGCCCACAGTGCACTCGTAACAAGAAACAATGAGACATGAATGGGACAAACATGAGCAGATGCGATAGATTAGAAGAAATTTCAGCAGCAAGCAGATTTTCGTTGTACACAAACATTCAAGCATCCCTGACGTAAGAAGGGTATTGATGATTTCAGGAAGGAATCAGGAGGTTTTGGGGCCTTCTTCAAGGATTGTGGAATCGTACCACATTTTCATCCCGGGGTACGTGCAGGGAGCACTTTTCAAGCCACTACCCACAGAATTGTAGGGACGTCTTGGGGCGAGGGTACGAACATAAACTACCTCTCTTTCAGCCGCAGTAGTCCCACGGTCGAACTGAGAGCGGCGGCGGCGTTGTTCGTCTCGATACTGCTGACCGACGCGTGGCGCGAACAGACCTAACAATTTTAATTCAATTAGCAAGTATTGTAACGAGAACTTCATTCTCACTTACCGACGTGTTCTGCGTTTTCAATGCTACGGCGCATCTTGGAAGGGTTATCTGGACCAGGGAAACGATCCTCCTTTCCCGCAAGAGACCCGGTGCCAGTGTGGAAGATCTACCCAGGTGAGCTTTCTGCACTTTTCTTTAGATTTTACAGGGGCAGATTGCCATACCTTTGGGCGGAACGACGGATGTTCGAGCATCACGGAGCTATTGCGGAATTTCTGTACGAGACAGTCCCTACCCTGGATGGCTGCTCAAGGTTCAGAACAAGAAACAGTGGCTAGGGTTCAAGAAGCACTGACTTGCGTAAGAAACTTCTGCGACTTTATCGCTGTTGAAGCAATTCCTAGCTCGTTGTTAATATCAAGAATTCTGCAAACGTTGTACCAAAGGGTCATACCAGGTGCGTCCTGCGCGCGCTTTGACAAACTAAGGTATTGTGAGATGATAATTGATGAGTGACAGGTAGATAGCTCTAGGAAACTAACATCAATGATATCGATGGGCTGGAGGAACGTCAGTACCGCCAAAGGCAGTATATACCATAACTCACATCTTCGAAGTTGATAAATGCATAACCAACACTACGATGTGACTGTCAGTAAGGGTCCCTCATAGGTACGTCTGTGGATGTGTGCCAGCATACTTGCAATTGTTGGCGAAATCTATACAACTTCGTGAGCTCAGTGTAGGGCATTCCAAACCATCATATACATACCAATACGTAAGTACATAAAGTCATATTTCCCGTGGCTGGTCTCATCAACAATGGCTTTGAGCATGGTCTATCTAGGTCAGACAGCGTCGCAATACTCAGCGAATGCGGCAACGAGGTTTACCTGATCGATCTTGTTGGGGATGTTCCGGAGCATAATCTAGTATTGATGGTTTAGCTGGTTTAGCATGGCTGGTGGATGTCATCAGCCAGAAAGGAGGAACATACGGTGGTTCGGACGTCCAGACCGAGGCGTATACGCTCTACATCCACGGCATTCTGATTGGTCAAGCGCAAGTCTGGATAGCGACTAACCTCACGACGGGGAGATGGAAGTATTCTCTCACCAGCTCTAGTCATCCAGTCCATCAATCCAACGTGCTCGCCAGAAGGGATGGTGGAGCGGCCTGTAGGACTGAGTTCCATGTAAGGAGCACGGCTGGCTCGTGGTGAAGACCATGATGTGTCCTTCTGACAGGAGACATCTAAGCACGAAACATTTTCCTTTGTAGAGCATGGACTCCGGGGGGGAGGATTTGCTTCACTCTCCACATCGGGTCTGAAGAAAGCAACCTCAACAATGCAGTCCTTACAGTCAATCTGTTAGCGTCCATTTGAGTGGACAAAGATGTCTGCACAACTTACATCCACTGAAGTTCCGTTGAGGGTTGTCATGACGTTTTCAGCATCACGAGTGTTGAAATATTCAATATGAAATTCGACAAGATTCTTCTGTCTAGAGAGTAAAGGAGTGAACGTTTTGATATCCCCGAATGTCATGGCTAGGGTCTCTAGAGATTGTGCCACAGTTTGTTGATTGAGCCCCGGGTTACGACTGTCATAGTAGACAGTAGCTAGGAGCTGGCCTTCGTAATCAGAGGTCTGAGGGAGAGCAGCAGGGTCCAGCTGTTGCACATATTTCTTGGGAGTAAGCGTGGAAACTCGCCATTCTGGTCGAAGTAGGCGGACCTTTTCAACAGCCTTCATTGTTTCGCGGCAATCAGTAAAGGAAACATATACTTTGCCATTGGAGCTCAGCTGGGAGAGTATGGGTCCTTTGAGAGAGGCAAATTCGCGACGCTGTACCTGAGTCAAAAGAATGTACCAAAAAAAAAAAAGGTAGAAACACCTACATTGAAGAATCCGGCCAAGGACATGTAGCTCAGGTTCACCGAAACATTCTCAATGAGCAAAGCCCGCGCCGGCTCTTCTGGTTCAACCTTCCCGCGGACTGGGCTAAGAGAGAGATGATTTCTATGGACTCTGTCACTCCCAATAGCACCATAAGCTGGCAGCGACCGCTCAAGGCGGCTGATGCGCGGAGCTCCGGTTGCACTGGAGTCGACATTAGAACCGGCTGACAGGAAACCGAGGTTGCTTGGGGACGGGTCTTTTGCCATGAAGTGAGCTCGGTTGGCACTCGCAGAATCCGTCAGTCCAATGGGCGTGAAACTCGCGGCCGTTGGAGACAGCTGTGGCCGACTGGACACACTTGCAGGAACAAGGAATGGGTCCGAAGAGACGCTATAGTCTGTCAGTCACATTGCGATGATAGGATCTCCTTCACTTACGTCGAAAAGAACTGTTTGAAACCGTTCCAATCGTCCAAAGGTCCACAAGCACTCGACTCAGACAGACCTTTCGAACGTGCATCTTCAGGCGAGAATGCAGTGAGTTTTGTGTCTGGCGAGCCATTGTGAGAAGCTACCCCATCCGTAGAGCTGGGGCTGCTCAGGCCACGAGAAGAGTCGATTCCTCTCATTCTGAGTGCCAGGTCCAGCAAGTTTGGAAGGCTTCGATATGACTGACTGTACTTTAGGGGCTGCTCAAATACGACAAGTGTTAGAGAGACCGGGCAACAACCGCAGTTCGGCTCTATCGGTTTGGTCAAATTAAGACAGAGGGTGTGTGAATTTGAGAGTTCAAATGATGTGATTCCTGTAAAGCATGCTGGTCAAGCACAAGTTTGCTGAATTAATGACCCCTCACAGAGATGAAGGCAAAGCTCAAGGAGATGAAGAAAGTGAAGAGAGACCTTGTGGAAGAGCCTTGCAAAACAAATAAAAGGTCACGCCGAGAGAAAACGAGCTGATTCACACATGCTCTTGTCTGCCAGAACATGATCCCCAGGACCCTTCAAGTACTGGCAATAAAACCACTGGCTCTCCAATACCATCAGAGCCGTCAGCGAGGCAATATACATGCCAATATTGACCTGGGGGTAACTGACCTGGCTTTGAGGTATGTATTATCTAGTATCAGAGCTAGATTCAATGTTCATTGACACTGTGTCCATCGTTCATTGAGCCCAAGGGGCATCAGAAGGATTGACTGCCATTGCCGGTCTCATTCATGATTCCTCTGCTACTCATGTCCTTCCCATGAACATTGGCCTGTTTTTAACCGCAGTTGGGGCTAATGCACTAGGAACAAAGCATGCTCTGATATACATCGACGATCCACCGCATTCAGCAAGAAGTGCACTCGTATCAGAGTAATTCCGTATACAGCCAGTGCTTTGGCCTCGACATATGTTCACTTTAAGCCAGTGCTGAGAGTGGCTAAGCCCTGCTGCATCCTTTGAGCAGCCATGAGATGAGGAGTTTCCAACATGGTGGAGCGGAAAGCTGCAGCCGATATCTGGGATACTTAATATGTTTACAAAAGGGCATCTGCTGTTCGAGTCGGCAAACACAACATATGATCTGTTGAAGCATGGAAGATATTTGATTGAACAAATGTACAAGTTTACTGGAGGTAAGGAAGAATGTAGTCTGCTGCCGCCTATCAGCAGCCCACAGGCCGTTATCGGGCGGGTGGGGCATTATGTAGCTACTCCGTATGCGCATCAGACACATCAGACTGTACGGAGTACGGAATAGCCCACTGCTAGCTCATCTTCAACCCGCGCTATCCTTAGTTACCGGGTTCGAATAACCACCGCCGGAGCTCCTTGGAGACTTGCGGCATAGTCAAGCTGCGGATCAGTTTGTTTTTCTGGGCGCCAATTCACTCGGTTCATTCCCAAGTCATCCCCGGCCTCCTGGCACGCGTGCTGAGCTGCCGAGCTGGTTAGCAGCATGCCCTCCATGATTCCGTCGCGCAGCGAGCGCAGCGAATCCTCATACGTCTTGAATCAGGTCAGTACCTCCCTTGACGTAAACATGGTCTAAGTAGCTGATGCCGGGGGTGCAGATAATCATCTCGCCTTCAGACACCGATTATCTGGATCAATTGATTCCTTCAATCAAAGAGTACAGCGTCGGTAACAATACATCGGAGCTACTGCGCTCCCTTTCCACCTTTGCTAGCGATAAGGAGGCTGAGATCGAGACTATCTGCAATACAAATCACCAGGGTTTTGTCTCGTCTGTCAATCAGCTTTTGCATATCAGAGAAGGCACTGTCAGTTTGACGGCAGAGATATTGAACCTCAACCAATCCATCCGGGCCAGCACAGAGAGGTTAGCGGAGCACAAGAAGGCTCTGGTAGAATCACGGCGTCACCGCCAAAACATCGACGAGACATCGCGTGCGATTCAGGATTGCCTAGAGGTCCTTCGTCTCGCGAACCAAGTCCATGACCTCTTAGCGAAGAAGAACCATTATGCGGCACTGCGCGCCCTAGAAGAGCTTCAAAATGTGCATCTCAAGGGCGTTACCCAATTTCAGATAGCTGATATGATTCAGCGCTCTGTTCCAGCGACGCAAAGGGCTATCGCCGAGGCTGTAATGTCAGATCTCAATACTTGGCTCTACCGGATTCGAGAAATGTCGCAGTACCTTGGAGAAATAGCTCTGTACCACACGGACCTTCGGAAGACAAGGCAGCAAGAGCGGGTAGCAAAAATGCCTTTCCTCGAGCATTTCAAGTTGAATTCTGCAATCGAATTGGTCTCTGATGAACACGAGGAGTATGACCTTCTTCAGAATGAGGAACTTCAAGTGGACTTTACTCCACTTTTTGAATGTTTGCATATCCATCAGTCTCTAGGCCAGATGGAGAAGTTTCGTGTCGAGTATGCAAACACCC
Source organism: Aspergillus unguis (assembly GCA_018408605.1). Taxonomy (NCBI): domain Eukaryota; kingdom Fungi; phylum Ascomycota; class Eurotiomycetes; order Eurotiales; family Aspergillaceae; genus Aspergillus; species Aspergillus unguis. The sequence goes on from JAGUQC010000004.1 coordinate 1,039,582, forward strand.
GCCGCAGACAAAAGGAGCTTCTCGTACCTGCTTCAATCACATTGGTGGATGATGACGGGGCAAGTCTTCATAACCTTCTTGAGGAGATGGCAGGATTCGCGATTGTGGAGCGGTCGACCATGAAAAAGGTTCCAGACATGAGGTACTCAGTCGATGTGAGTTTACAACCTATATGCTTCGCTCAGCGGTGTGTTACTAAAATATGCAAATAGGTTGATGAATTATGGGACTCCATGTGCCAGACTGCTGTGAGCCTAATATCAAATGCCCTTCATGAAGTCGACAATGCCGAGAGCTTACTCAAGATAAAAAATCTCATTGCTCTATTCATGCAGACAATGAATGTATGTCATTCATTACGAGCGCTGAAATTTTATTTGCTAACTTCTGTGCCATAGACTTGGGGTTTTGCTGTGGGAGCTTTCGACAATTTACTTCTGACCCTGTTCAAAAACTATGCCGATTTGCTAAAGAGGCGGTTTAGCGATGATTTTCAGGAAGTAAGTGATTCTGAAGTCCTCAACATGTTCTTCATTCTAATCTTTACCAAGATTGTATCTACAGATGATTATATGCCCATGCCGATACAGACGCCCGAGGAATTCGATAAGGTGCTCAATGTCAGCTGGTATACTCCCAGTGAGCCAAAGGACCAAGCGTACGTTCCTTCTCATGCGATATTTGCTTTGACATGACTCCATATGCTGAGTTTTGATTAGTTTCCCCTGCGTCTTACCGTTCTCTCAGATGTACCCCTTATGTTGCATCGACATTCGAAATTTTCTCAACCAGTTCTACTTTTTTGCTAATGACGATTTCTCGAATCCTGATATTATTGATGAGACTTTGAAAGAGGTATGAATTTGCGTACGGTTCTAGGAAAGAACAGAATGTTTCTAATCATTCTAGGCCTTGGATGAACTTCTCTCAAGTAAAGTCTGCGATACTCTCGTTGAACGTCTCAACTCGCAGTATCTCGGACAAATTGTGCAAATCCTCATCAACTTGGAACACTTTGAGCATGCCTGCCATGAGCTCGAGCTGCTTCTCGCCGCAGCTAGATCGCAGAGCTCTTCGAGCGATCCTATAACCCTGAAAGCCACAGGGAAATTCCGAGACAACAAAAAGGCAGCAGAGAAGCGTATATTTGAGGTAGTCAATTCGAAGATAGACGATCTCATTGAAACAGCAGAATACGACTGGATGACTACCGTTGCTCCTACAGAGCCGAGCAACTACATGCAAACTCTCACCCGTTTCCTTTCCAACATCATGAACTCAACACTCCTTGGACTTCCTAAGGAGATCAAAGAACTCATCTATTTCGATGCACTCAGCCACGCGTCAACTATGATCCTAGTACGTTATCGCACTGTTGCCTCACTTTTTGTCCTTGAATCGGCTGACGGAGCGTCCAGGCACTACCTCTCTCTTCGGATGTGAAACGTATCAACCCCAACGGGGTACTGGCACTGGCTAAAGATGTAGAATATCTAGCCCAGTTTGTTGATAGTCTCAACAACCCTATTCTTCGAGAAAACCTGGATGAACTACAGCAAACGGTGCAATTGATGCAAGCGGATAATGCGGACGAGTTTTACGATATTTCCATGCGAAACAAGAAGTATGGACGTGTGGATGCGATCAATGGTCCCACCTTATTGGAGAAGTACGTGCCCCGCCCTGTAAAATTCCAGTTCAAGCAATACTGATTGTTGCAGACTTACATACACCGTTCAAAGCCCTGCCAAGATGGATAAATTCTCGACCTTATCATCGAGGTTTGGAAAGAAGACTTGATAGATAGCACTGCTGGCACTCAAATCCAAGATTACGCGTGGAAATCAGACTCCCCATTTCCTCATTTTGCCCAGGGCGCTGCAAGCTATACTGTGGGTGTGCCTGCTGAGACATCAGGGTGTCTGTCCTGTACCACAGGCGAGAAGAAGCCAACGCCACAAAATCAAGCAATCGTATTGGGTATGGTTTAGCATAGTTTAAATCTGTAGCATAGCTAGCGCTTTCTGCATCTAGCAGGAGAAATCTGAAAAACATGGCACGGATACTGCAATAAAAATTGGCCAAAAGGACCTCGGAATTCACAAAGTAGGTTTGATCACTGCGAAGAACCAGAATGTTAGCTCTCATTATCTGGGTGCATTGATGTAAATTAAGTTGAATCAATCGAGATCAAAGCAATTTTAGGCGCATACCTGCTGGGGGGGAAGATGAGGGTAGGCAGTATACATGCCCTCAAACATCTGGGTCTGAGGCTGCGCATACGCCGCTGTTGGGTCTGGTTGCACAGCTCCTCCATACATCGTCTGCTGCCTGTATTCCTGGTCTTGGAGAGGATGCTGACCGAGAGCACCATAGTCAGGAGGCGCCATATGGTGCGGGTGGTGCTGAACGCCATGCTGGGTTGGCGGCAGTTGGCCCGCAGCGGTTGGCCCCGCAGGCCCAGTCGGAGCACCAGCTGTTTGGCTTGAGCGTTTCGCATGAGACGTAGCCTCCTCCCGAGGGACTATATCGATCAGAAAGTCGAACATGTCAGACTTAGAAAGGGCAGCCGCAATGTCCGATCTCTGTAGTGTCCTTCGCTTGTTGTCTTCAGCATGGATCCACGCCCGCATAGTCAATTCAGTGATGAAGACGTCGCAACCCTTAGCGAAGAGAATTGGCGCTTCCGCAGAGATCATCTTGACTTCTGGGTCAGCCTTCATAACTTTCTTTATCCGGGCTAGTGGTAGTTGATGGATCTTATAATCGTGGTTATCGGACTCCAAGTGATTGATAACGTGCTGCCAATAAGTCGTCAAGATATCGCGAGCAGTTCCCTGTAAACCCTGGTTGACCTAGCGCAAAACATGATGCATTAGCCACAGTCATTGAGAAGCAAAACAAAAACTCACATTTGCCCAAGTGCCGGTGTAAAGCTCAGCAACCGGAGCATAACCCTGTGCGGCGAGCTGTAGGTGATGCAAAGTCAGTTTGACAAGCAATTAATGAGGTCTGTTCGGTGTGCCATACCCCTGCACTGGCGCCTAGCAAGGTATATCAGCATCGAGTCACGATCACGCATGCGACTGTCAATTGCGCAAATGCTCATGGAGAAGGGGGATAGATACCATAGTGCCCGCCATTCCTCGTGTCGTATGAAGGCTGCTGCCTGCCCGGCTGTTGTCCAGCACTTTGTTGAGTTTGCTCCATGGTCTTGATGGCCGTCGATGTGAGTGTGATGAGGGGGAAGCAATGAGACGGCCTGTAGCTCTGAGACTAATCGCGAGACCGACTACTTCAGATTTGGGACGCGACACAATGATGCAACGCGACGTGAAGGTGAGAGCGCCTGAGCCAAGTCCTTACTAACAATGCAGCCGATTGAACTATATCACCGGATATTGTCTCCACGCGTTGCAGGTAAGATTTGGGCACATGGGCTATCGAGTAAGGCAAGTAAGGCGCCTACGGAGTAGGTAGCATCGAGTCAGCGGCTGGGCGTCACAAAACCCGCCAAGAACCGTATTCGAGGTGACGTCTTGGGGCTTCCCCACGCCACTCTTCTTTAGCAACTGCGATGCCCTCACCTCGACTATCAGACGAAATACAGCTTCGGGGCATGGAATTTCTACAGACATTGGTAAAAATACCTGTGTACGAGCGGAAAAGGCACTACTACTCGACAAATCGTCGACTTCACTCTCAAGTAACTTCATCCGTTCTCAAGGGAGCTCGCTTAAGTGCTGGATCTTCTTAGAAAGCAGTTCGAAAGCAATTGATATGCCGTGGAGGAGACAGCTGTGGACCATGGGAGGCCGGGATCATTGAAATCCTGCCTGCTCTGGAATTCTAGGTTGTGCAGCTTGAGCAATAATAGCATGATATCAGGCTACTTCTTACGAGCTATACTGGATACGGAGTCATAATATAAGAAATAAATTACTAATCTTGAATGGTACCTAAACTGAATCAAGTCGGAAGGGAAGGCAGAGCTTGCCCGCAGGTGAGGATGAGCTTACTCCGTACTCCGTAGACCTGACCCACAAACAGAAATTTTCTTGCAAACAGCATCAACTACTCCGTACGGTACGCTACCTATTCACCGCCCTACTATTTAATCACCTGTTTTTCTTTTTGGCATCTTTTTCCTCTTCCCTACTCTCCAAATTTGTTTGACGACCGTTGGAGTTTCCAGCCATGAGTATAGCGCCAGAGCTTGTAAATGCACAGTCACATAACAATGTTGATTTGACGGACGACAGCATTCAGCAGCTTCTTGCTGAAGCCGAGCAGCGACTTCGCAACAGCACGGCCGAAACTGCTGATGGATCGATCACACGCCCTCCACATGATCAAGCTCTTTCCAAGTATGTTTCATTTCACCATGAGAATGTTCTCATGGGCCACTAACATGTTATACCGTGCTAGTATTCCGAAGCTGTCCTCCGAGTCTTCCCTGAGACCTTACGTCCGTCAACAAAATGATCTGGCAGTCATTGACACTACGCGGATGGTTGAATCACAGGTCATTGGGGATCCATCAGTCGCCAATGCACACACAGGATCAAAGTCCACTACAAAAAAGGTATTTATCAGTTTTTCTTCCAGTCGCTGCACGCCGTCTTGCTTTTTTTTTTTTTTTTTTTTTTTTTTTTTTTTTTTTTTTGTTTTTTTTTTTTTTTAAAAAAAAAAAAAAAGCAAAAAAAATATAAAAATAGAAAAAAACCCGTTTTTG